>OOFH01050298.1:0-10131 GCA_900323355.1 Merlangius merlangus | reverse complement strand
GCGGTCGGAGAGATGAAGAGAGGGGATCAGGAGCTTGGAGCTGACCCTCTCCTCTTCCTCGTGTGTTTCCGTGACTGTGAAGATAAAAACAATTGGTTGTCAAGCCAATCACAGCAAGCCTCAACAAGGCCCGCTACACTTAAAGGTGCTGTAGGTAAGATTCAAGAGTTGTAAAGAGCGAGAAGATCAGAGCAACATTCTGAAACGTAACAACCCTGTAACCCCCCCCCACCTTTCTCTGTATGATTGATAACCAATCAGGGAAGAGACGCCTGATTGGTTAGAAATTAGACAGGACTCTAAAATCGATATGGGCTCATATAGAGGAGGCAAAGTCAACTCAAAACAGGAATTATAGTTCCCTCACTAATGGACGGATTGCTATAACATTTGCAAAAAAATACACAAATATAATTTCCTTAATCTTACCTTCAGCACCTTTAAATTGCACACGACATTGAACCTTGTGCGGACCTGCCTAAATGTAAGCAGGTCAAATGGGATACCATTGGGGACTTCTAAATCGCTTCATTGGCCAGATGTTTGCCTGCAAGTTTAAGATATGATATGACGTTAAGCTGTGGATCGGATGTTGAATGGATGATAAAAAGATTTATAGAAAAAATAATCTTACCAGAAAATCCCTTTATAATTTTCATACTGTACGTCCACTGAATGATGGGCTCGGGACGGGCCTTGGCCAGGCACGTTAACGTGGCCCTCGCTCCGAGGGCGACGCTCACGTTCGCCTCGAGGGCAGAGGTCACGGGCTTCACGCACGTTTTTATGTTCACCTCGTGGAAGAATTTTCCGGCTTTGGCGTCGGGACCCGCACACTTCAGGTATGAGTTCATGAGGATGAGGGGAGGGCTCACGGCGCGGATAAACTCCACGAAGCCTTTCAGGCGACAGTCACACTGCCACGGGTTGTCGTGCAGCGCCAACACGACATTGGAGACGAAGCCCTCTTTGCCCCACGACTTCTCCGTGGTAATATACAGTGGCCAGTTGAGGAAAACGTCTTTTGATATGACACTCAGCCGGTTGAAGGATAGATCTAAGTAAGTCAGGCCGGGTAGGTGTCTCAGAGCGTGTTCCGGAAGCACATCCAGCCGGTTGTGTTTCAGGTCTAGGATCTTCAGCTTTGGCGCGTCAAGGAACGCCGTCCACGGCATCGAGCTCAGCTTGTTTCCCTGGAGCCTCAACTCGGTCAGGTTCGCGAGGCCCTGCAGGCTCTGTGCGTTCATGAGGGTGATGTCGTTGAAGTTGAGCCACAGGTACACCAGGTTGCGCACTTTGGAGAACGACCCACGCGGCAGCTCGGTCAGATGCGAATTCTCTATTCTGATCTTCGACAAGTCGGTCGGAAGGTTATCTGGAACGCGGGCCATGGAGGTTTCCATGCAAAGTAAAGATCTGGAAGAAACAAAAAAATAGGGAATGCACTCAAGTTTACTCATATGTTTATTGATGTCTTCCGAAGTATGCAGATTTAATAATAAACAATCAATGTCAGTATCAATGTCGCTCACCTGCCGGTGCTGTCATCTGTACAGGAGCAACCGATCAGACACGTGGTGGATCCAGGTGTTATGAAGCAGACCCCCAACACGATAGATAACACGACACCAGACGTTGCCATGTTTCTTGAGATGCATGTGAACAGGGCCTGGGCGAGCGGGTCAGTGCCCAGAGGGTGGCTGTAAAGAAAGCCTATTACCTTAATCTTCGTTGACGCAGTCTGACTGACATGTGAGACCTAGCGAAAGTTTATTTTTAGCAATGAGTCAAACCACTTGTCTCGATTTGTTGCTCACAACACTCATTCCAATAAAATATACTTTTGTTTATTTTGTTTTGTATATAATTAGTGTAAGAGCCAACATCTGAAAGCCTAAATGCAATTTCATTTATGTTAATAGTGTACTTTAATTAATTGGCTGTCAGACTGACAGTAACTGACTGTCAGACTGACAGTCAGTTACTGTCAGACTGACAGTCAGTGCCAAAGCAAGAGATAAAATAGCTTTTCTTGTTCCAGACACAAACGGAGCCTTGGGATATTAGGATATACTTATGGATCGACTATGAATAGAATAATGCTGCCATTAGATCTTCATGCACCTACATGTTCGTCATAGTCAACAATATGCTATGACATAATAAACTACTATATGATATGCATCAAATGTAAGATATATATTTTTGCATTGTAAACTATTGAGTGGATCATTTAAATAGGTCGACATAACTGAATTGTAAAAAGAGAGTAACTCACTTCCAGTGAACATAGAGAATAATGTGAGGTTTCAGTGGGTGGAATACATATCTAAAATAATATGTATTCTCTATTTGATTCATATAATAAAACAATCAATTCAGTTTCAGGTTTAAAATAATTTCCTGTCAGACATCTTCATACAAAATTATTTATTTATCAGACAGACATTCTCAAACAGATATTTACATCTCAGATGATAAAAACATTGGAACGTATTCAGCATTTTAGGATTGAAAGTCTAAAATAAACCTGACACATTAACATATATTTACAAATGGGCCTTTACAATGACTCATGCTGACACATTATTTAACACATTGTACCCAAGGAACACCAATAAAGTATTCCACGGGCAGTACTCCTTTTCAATGTGCATGACAAATAAATAAAAAACATCTCACATAAACATGTCATTCATAAAAACTAAAGTCACAGAAAAACATTTTCCCTTTTCTTGCCGTAAGCTTACACAATGTCATCAGTGGCCCGTATAATCACGCAAGGCGGCATATTATAAAGTCACATTATCCATCCAGTTCTGGCAGTGCCATCCAAAGCTTTCAAGACCAGCAAATAGGGTTCTTTCTGTGTTTTAAAGACTTTGTCTGTCACCTCTGAGCCCAATCATGTGCATCTAGATTCTCGATGAATCCCAGGCCAAAAGTTCGTCCTCTCACGATTCGAGTCGTACATGTAGTCTCAGCAGAAGTACTCGTTCGGCGGTCCCTCGGTCCGGACAGTGGCCTCCGAGTCCACGCTGGACCTCGCCGACAGCAGCCTGTTGGACTCGTCCGGGTGCAGCCGGGTCAGGTACTCCCCCTCCATCCCCTTGGCCTTGTTGCCCGGCGCCAGAGTCTCAAAGGTCACGTACGAGTCCTGCATCTCCTTGGACTGCCTCCCCAGCAGCTTCTGGCAGCGCTTCTTCAGTGCCCCGCAGCACACGATGAGCGTCAGGGGCACGGCAATAACGCACGCCACCGTGATCACCACCACGTTGATTAGCTTCTGCGTGCCGCTGGCGCTGGCCGCCTCGTCCGTGGAGAAGATCACACACTGCTCCTTCTTGGGGATTAGCCCCTTGACACACACGCAGGCGATGTACTTGGTCTTGGGCACCAGGCCGTCGATCGTGATGCGGTTCTTGCCCGCGCCCACGTTGATCCGTCGCATGTCCCGCTCGCCGAACACGGCGTACAGGACGCTGAACTCGGTGGTGTTGACGGCCATGGGGGCGCGCCAGTTCAGGGAGACGGTGTGGTCCGTGTCGCCGATCACCTTGACCGAGCGCACGATCCGCTTCTCGGGGACCTGCTGCAGGGACGAGGCGTTGGCCGTCATGTTGACCAGCACGTCCTTCTCCAGCTCTCCGGTCTCGCCGGGCGGACTGGCCAGGCTTTTCTCCGCGCCCGCTTCGGGTGCGGACACGCTGTAGCTCTCGACCTTGTATTTTCCGGTGTCCCCTTTGAGCGGTTTGATGGCCGGCTGAGCCCCCGCTGGGGTCGGTGGCGGTACGTAGCGCGCCACGAGCTTCTCCTGGTACGCCGCCTTCCCGATGCCGCCGCCAGTCTCCCTCTCTCGGGGCTTCTTGGCGGCGCCGTCATTCTCCTCAGACCTCAAGGAGTCGGTGATCACCAGGGAGATGAGGGCGTCCGCGGTGCCCACAAAGTTGGTGGCCTTGCAGATGTACCGGCCGGAGTCGTGGAAGGAGACCGCAGGCACACTCAGGATGGACCAGATGATCCCCTCCTTCGAGATCTCCTCTTGAACTGTTGAAAAAAAGACATTATAGTCCAGATTTAGGAGCATGGCCTCATAACAAAGTGAAACAGTGATTTGATCTCCTCATGTGCCTTATACACCCTCGTGACCATCAACCAATAGACGATGTCCACTGAAAGTAGGGCAACGATTTGGGGAAATAGTCGAATTGGGATTATTTTGCCAATATTGCGATTGAGATATAGTGTGCGATTTTTCTTTTTTAAATTCCTTATGTTTTATATTATTCACTAAAAAAGCAATAAATCATTCTAAAGTGTGACAATCACAACACTGGAAGCAGTCAACATATAAATGGCTCTTTCCTATAGGCTAGGCCTATGTGTGGTGATTAATTGATGCATGCATTGATATAATTAGAATCTTTATTTAACTATTGCATTGTTCAAGGAAAATAGATATGAATCTTACTGATCTCCAGTCAGTCAGACACAGTAACAAATCCCCCCCAAAAAAATCAAAACAATTAAAATCCTTTTTTTTAGAACACGATTTGAATCCGACGAATCGTTGAATCGCCCTCACTGTAGCGTGGCCCGGCATCAGAACCCACCGGTGCCGTTCATCTTCTTGCCGTCGGCCCGCGACCAGGTCAGCTCCGGTATGGGGACCCCCACCGTCCCGCAGCGCAGCAGGACGTTGTTCCCCAGCGAGCTGCGGACACGGGCCACGGCCGTGTGCACCCTGGGCCCCTGGCAGCGCTGCAGCTGGGCCTGGGGGAACAGGACCCCCGAGAGGCCCTCGGGCCCGGCGCACTTCAGCTGGGGGTCGATGAGGGCCACGGAGGATCGCGGGGACTTCTGGAACTGGACCAGGTCATACAGCCGGCAGTCGCACAGCCACGGGTTGTCGTGGAGACCTGCACGGTGCAAACAGAGCGTTGTGACGGGAAACGCCTTGAATCCATTCCTCCATCAGGGAATGAATCCTTCCATTCATCCAACCATCTATTCATACATTCATCCAGCCAACCATTAATGTGTTCATCCATCCCTTTTACCAACCATTCATTTGTTCATCCATCCCTCCCTCCAACCATTCATTTGTTCATTCATCCATCCATTTAACCATTAATGTGTTCCTCCAGTCATCCATCCAAACATTAATGTGTTCATCCATCCCTTTCACCGACCATTCATTTGTTCATCCATCCATACATCCAACCATTTATTTGTTCATCCATCCATTCGACCATTCATTTTTTCATCCATCCATGCATCCAACCATAAATTTGTTCAATTACCATCTATCTATCTGTCTATCTATCTGTCTATCTATCTGTCTATCTATCTATCTATCTATCTATCTATCTATCTATCTATCTATCTATCTATCTATCTATCTATCTGTCTATCTGTCTATCTGTCTATCTGTCTATCTCATTCTTTCTATGTATGTATCTGATCGGATAAGCTTTATGCAGCATTAGTATTTTTCAGTAGTGGGACACATTGGAGCAACTAATCTCTTTAAATGCACCTTTAAACGCCACAGTGGACAAGAAACTGTAATACGTTACATAACCCGCCACCTCTGGCCACGCAAGCCGGCTTAACAAAAACAAATACCTTCCACTATATGTAACAGTTTGATCCTCACCGAGAATACGTTTAGAGGCATCTGTCTCCTGGGCTGGTTTCACACTCAGCCACAGCTCCAGGATCTCTGCCGGGACTGTGGTTAGCGCGTTGCTCGATAGGTCAAGATAGCTGATGTTCTTGATGTACATGGTGGCCTCGGCAGGGATGGAGGACATCTTGTTGTTGTGCAGGTCAAGAAGTCTCAGGTTCGGCATGTACTTGAGAGATTTCCAGGGGAAATAGTCGATGGCGTTGCCATCCAGCCGCAGCTCGTCCAAACTCTTTAGACCTCGGAAGCTGTCCACGCTAAGAGAACTGATGGCGTTAAAGGACATCCACAGAAATTCCAAGTTGCTGAGGTAGTGGAAGTTCTCACTGGATATCCTGGTGATGGCGGTCTTCTCGATGCGTAGTTTTGAAGTGTCTTTGGGGAAATTCGGGGGCACGACGGTGATTTCTGCATCATTGCAGAGCACACTCCTGGAGGAGAGAGAATTAAACACGCAAGTCTGATGTGTCAGTGTTCACCAAGAAATAAAACGATATTGTGATGCATTGAAAACATTACACTTGGAAATGTTTAGCAAAGAGAAGAACGAAGAAGAAGAGCTTTTAAATGTTGTTCACCAAATAGCACCTCGCAAAAAAAGTGCACCTAAAGAAGATTAAAAACCAACTTGGCTGTTAATCCTTCATGAAAGAAGGCAAAACGTGAGATTTTCTACAGGACTTTCTACATGGACACTCTCAAATTAAAGCATGCCCATAGACATCTTGCTTTTATTGTTTGTTCCTTACCTTGCTTTGGATCCGTCGCTCAACTTGTGGAAAAAACAACTACACCGGGGTGGGCACGAGGTGCACAGCAGCGGGAGGCAAACCACCGCCAGATACAACCCCACCGTGCATGGTCGATTCATCTTCCCCTGCTGTCCTACTGTATGCTACTCCACTAAACTACCGATAATAAAGATATAAACCGATATTAACCGGTATTAACCGGTGTGGTATTGCATGGCGGTGGCGTGTCCGCTCAGAGCGCCGCGGTGCTCTGAGTGTCCTGCAGCCTGAGATAAAAAGGATAGGCAGGGATTAGCCAAGGGACTAGGGTTATTTTCATTTACACGATTATTGCTTCTTGGAAGCTGATAGGCCGACTGTTTCACTGTGAGGTTTGAGGGAATACCAGAAACACTAGAGGAGTTCATTGGGGGTGTAATTATAGACATAATTGGTGCACAATTATTCCAGGTTTCTATAAAGTGGGCAATATCAATTGCACTATTTTGTTCTATTGTAGGCCTATGCATTTTTTAATGCATTTCAGTAAAACGTATTTCCTAGGCTACTTTTCCTCTCACTTTACTCGATAACGTATGCACGCATGCTGGGTGCGTTCTGAATAGCTTTAAATTAGCCGTAGTAAAACAGAACATTGATGAAATCTACAACTAGAAATCGTAGGCCAATACAAAGGGGTGGTTATGAGGTAGGCCTACATACAAGTTGGGTCAAATTTCCAAAATACAATACAATCCACTAGATGGCAGTGGCAGTAACCATGTGGCCTGCCTATCGAATAGAACGACTGTAAATGTGAAAATAAATCGAATTAAAGTGGATTCATTTGAACGTTTTTCCTCATTGGCAGAAATTTCGAGACGTTTCAGATTGTAGGCTTATTCAGAGGACCTGAGTGTGGATTTGACCACATGGGTAAAGTGAATCCCAGAGCGTGTGACTGACCCACGTTGGGCAAAGTTAGGACGCAGAGACCTGAGACGGATCACTCCGGGCCATCAGTTGGGGGTTTGAAGCACTGCCGTGGACTTTAAATTCATGTCATTATTATATGTATCTGTTGATGTAATTAATCTGCCAAGAGCATGGGAATTAAAAGGCCCTATAGTTCAACCTCGACTTTCACCCTCCCAACTCTAAATCTCTCGATTAATAATAGCCTACAAATATAAAGATAGGCAAAAAGGGCTCCATTGCCCTTCACTACTGCCACTTTTACAGTACATGCTTTGTTTCATGCAATCGGGTAGATTAGTGCAGGCCTCATTAACTATGGGCCAACATGCGAATATATCACACGGTTCCAAAATGCCTTCTTGTGCAGCTCTGATATAAAAAAAAAAGTCGACAAGAAGTATTGGGTTTTTGAGCATTCATGATCAGGATTTTGCACCAAGCCCACACTTTATGGTATAAGGGAGAGATAAAGGAGTGCATTTCACCACCACTTATCTTTGGTTCAGTAAAACATTTACATGGAGCATAAAGGCAGTAACTTGTTACTGCCGTCTCTTCAATTCACTTTGTACCATGTTACAATTCTAAAATTCTTATTAAAAGTATATTGAGCTGTAAAGCAGAAGGAAAACATTGATACGTGTGAATAGTTTAAAGATTTGTTGAGAAATTGAGATGTAATTTCTGAAATGTATAGTGAATAAATGATGCTATGTTTCGTTATTAGGCATTAAGCCTTCTGGAATATAATCACTTTAACTTGCAATATATCACATGGCAAAGGCCTGGGACTGTTTCAACAATATGGACGATTCAGGCCTATTGGGACATCAGAGTAATGGGTTTGTTGTAATCTGTGTGCAGATTAGTGGTGCAAGCGGTACATTTCCAAATGTAACATTTTAACCAAATTCAGGCAGAAAGGACCAAACGTCTTTTTTTATTTTGCCGAACGTCGTGTGTTTGCTGATTCTTTTTTAACCACGGTTAAAAAATATACAATGAGGCATAAGTGAAAAGTAAAGACAATTACGAAAAGCTATTAATTAAATACATAAAGGCCTTACAATCGAATCTATCAAAATACATTAGATTGGCCTATTCGATTTTTTACCAACCTATATTAGCCAAGATCTACTTATTTGAGATAAGGACCACACATTTTCGATTAACGTAAATAGTTTCTTTATGTCGTCATCTGTTTATAAGAATTAGCCCAGCATGCGCAGTTGGTCTGCGCGGCGGAAGCGCCCCTGAAGTTGCAGAGGATGTGCTTGTTAGGACATTCTTGGGGGGATTCAAGAGGTTTTGCTGAGATTAGTTTCTTCATGCCTGTTCACATGACAGAGCCTTTATAAACCGGGGGAGTTGGTGAACTTTGCGACACACTCCCAGAGCACGATTGTAAATATAATTTGTGCACGGTTGCATCCGTGCGATTCCCTTGAACCATGGCAGCGTACGCGTTACCGGAGGGCTTCGAGGAGTTCGACATGTTTACTTTCGGCACGGCCCTTCTGGTTGGGGGTAAGTGGACGGGATCGTGAGGGCTTTCAACTTATTTGCATGGGATATCAAAGTAGAGAAAACTTTTGCGTGTAAACGCCAATTTAACTCCGGAACAGGATATCAACATTGAATGCTGCTTTAAACCCACATCTAAACATGAATTATGTGTGTACAAACTTCCCAAACCGACACCGAAAGTATAATCCTTTTTATAGAACCCAGTTAGAGCAAAGTTCAATCAGAATCACATTCACATTGTAGACATACTGTGTTCAGAATAGGTTTGTTTATCAGGGTTGCTCTCTTCCAGGCATGGTTGGTTTCATCCTGAATGCCATCACCATAGTGGCCTACCTCCGAGTCAAGGAGATGCGCACACCCAGCAATTTCTTCGTGTTCAACCTCGCTCTGGCCGACCTCAGCCTCAATATAAACGGACTAACCGCCGCCTATGCCAGCTATGCAAGGTAGGGATACTCTTTAAGTTGTGACGTCACAAATAAATTAAAAGGTGGTGTTGGTAAAAACGACAAAAACGAAAAAAAGATATGGATGTGGTCACGAACAAAGTGAGGTAGTAACATCTCAAATAATCAAAACTGAACTGATTCTGTTGAATAGTTTTGGCGTATGGACGTGGAAAAATAAAAACACATTGATATAAAATGTTGAAATAAATAACATAACTTTAACTGAATGGAGTAGTTTGTAAATATTCCTAATAATTTCCTGAGAAAATGTATGATGAGAGATGTATGTCGACATGCTGAAAACTGGGCATTGAGTGAAATGTGCATGCTTTTCAGGCAGTGGCCGTTTGGCCAATCAGGGTGCTCCTACCACGGCTTCCAGGGTATGATTTCCGTCCTAGCCTCCATCAGCTTCATGGCTGCCATTTCCTGGGACAGATACCACCAGTACTGCACCAGTAAGTACCACTGCAACATGCCCCAATGCATACACCCCCCAGAGGGCAAACCCAAGCCCCTTAACAGTCTGATAAATATACCAATATATATAATCCTATTGTCTTGTAAACACCTCCATTTTGAATTCACGTTTGTAACAAACTACAAACGCATTGGGTATAATTTGTATGTACTGTATGTCTACCACATTCTCATAAATATTTCTAACATTTACAAAGAGAAATTAAAAAATAGTGTTAGATTTTTTTTAAAAGATAAATAAATCAATAAATAAATATATATATATTTATATTTA
>OOFH01050295.1:0-10044 GCA_900323355.1 Merlangius merlangus | reverse complement strand
CCGTCGCGTGGCGGGGCGCCACCGCTGACGCCGACGGAGGCACCTGGGGAACGGAGAGGGAGAGGGAGGGGGGGGAGGGGGGGGGGGGGGGGAGGGAGAGAGAGAGAGAGAGAGAGAGAGAGAGAGAGAGAGAGAGAGAGAGAGAGAGAGAGAGAGAGAGAGAGAGAGACTTAGGGTAGGGCAGTAATATATCAATGTAGTAAAAGTTAATTACCATATGTTTGCAGGTCCTGTAAACGGATGTACTTGGTGTTTATACCCTAGATTATTAAAATGACTCAATTACTTGACTCTGCTGTCCCTGCACAGATCATATGATCTATTGTTGATCTCCTGAAGAAAAAGTTTGGACTAAATGTGACCAAGGTGAAAACAAGTCATTGTCTTACAGTTACAATAAACAAGCATTTTCCACACCAGTTGTAGGGGTGTGTAGCAGTTATTTTAGCATTAATATCCTTATAGTATGAGTTTAAAGATTACAGGACACAGGTCCTGTGTTATGTGTGTGTGAATGTGTTATTTTGCCAAGGCATTGTTCAAACTTCAAAGATTACAACTGATAATCAATCAGCTCTGAACACGCCAACATTTGATGCTTTGTGATTTAACTAATACGTTTAAATGTTTCCCTCTTTTGTTCATTCTTCGTTGTGTGACCTGTGCAGGTTATCATGTCTCTATACTAGGTTTCCGTCTTTCCTCAAATCAATTGTCTGCTAATCTCTGTCTGTAGGTTTCAATGGTGAGAAAACATAACCACTGTGAGGGAAGCCCTTTAACAACTTGACCCCAAGTGGCTTTTCTCATAGAAAGAGAACGGCTGTGGCTCCAGGTAGAAATACATTCAGCAGGCTCTCGGAGCACGGGCCAGCAAACATTAACCAACCTCCAGCCCAATGGAAATGCTTTCTTTTCTACTCTAAAAGCAGAAGAAAAACAAACCACTTATTAGTTTTGGAAAACATCTTCGGCCAGAGTTCTCTTCCCTATAATTGGTGTGATTTTGTCTCCTCTGTAACTTGGCTTACACTTTAAATAAACAACACAGTAGTTGTCAACTGCCCGCCGTAAGTATATATTAATAACATGAAAACAAAAAACAATCTGTCAATGTTTGTTCCCGTAGAAAAGGACCAATTAGTCCAGCATTAGTTCAACAGTCATGGTCATAAATGTATGTTACCACCAGAAGTGACTTTTCTACACCTGAAACAGATGCAGTTACTCACCAGAGATTTAGATGACGTTTCAGAGAGTTATAGTTACTGTATAAATACGAGTTCTAAGGTTCACAACTACGGAATAACCAGTAACATGCATGTTAGGGGGACATCATGCTCAAAATGACAAGACATATTTTAACATTGACAGTAATATTATGTTAAACAAAATTAAATAAGAAAATTCTATTTGCAAGAACAGATTTATACAAACTGTAATTTATTAGAAAACAATTTATGTATTTGTTCTATAAAAAAGTTAAATCTGTAAACCAGAATTATATAATGGTCTTCAATTAGCTCTAATAGACTTTTAGCTTTCATAGGACCTATCTTGATTAGTGATTTCCTGGGGGTGATGCTCATTAATCAAGAAATATGGAGACAATTGTTGTGGTTTGATGTAAATTAACTGGGCATTTTTACTCTCACTCCTCATGCAAGGAAACTGAAAGTAATGCATTAGTGGACTTGGTCTTCCCCAGGGGGGTAGATGCTTTACCTACATTCTCTTTATTTGCGTGTCATTAGTTACATTTTGTGTATGATAATGTTATCTCTATCATTAAAAGCCTCCAGGAATTGAAAAGTAAATGTGAGCTACGTATATGTTGTTCCTGTGAACACATTAGTATGGTAGCCTTATTTAATGGCAGTTTAGCTGGACCACCCTACCCAAAGGTCATCAAATAAAATGTATTATTCTCTTTTTAATCACCTTAAATTCATAACTGTTTAAAAGAAAGAGCTTCTGCTGCTTCAGATACATTGCCACGGTCGTGGTCATGGAACATGTAAACATAATGAATGACTATTTAGCCTTTGGATTTACCCTTCCACGGGCTCCCCCCCCCCCATCCCATTTTGTCTTCCCTCGCTGGAGACAAATCCCCATGCCTGGCCCACTGCTTTTATTAAATTCTCCTCAATAAAAAAAGCTCAGACAGGATTTATTAGGTACTCAGCGCAGACGTTTAGTATTTCCCGCCGTTATTAACTGAAAATCAATAGAAAGCAAAGAAAATGGAAGTCATACAAGTGTTGTCGCCTTTATATTATGTCGGCTGTCGGCTTCGATTCATGGCGTCGCTGCAGCGCCTGCGAGGTGGATTTTTCTGCTTACATTGCAGGACCTAAAGTGGGAGTTATTCATTAGAGTAAGCCAGCGGTCAGACACGTTTCCCGGCCCTTTAACGCATCTGTCTTGGGGAGGCTGCACTGGTGGGAGAAAGGATGCTGATGTATCCTGATAGAGATGTCAGATGCAACACATAGCTCGCCCGATTTATGATTATTTTGTTCTTAAGACCTTTTTTTTACCACCATCATGAAGCCTTTACCCTTGGAGCGTAAACTGCAACGGCATTAAGTTCAAGCCGGGCTCCCGATGTCATCCATATTGTTCTGTGTCAGCCTCAGAGTCCCTCCCTCTCTCCATCTCGCTGCTCCTTGATGGCCTGGCTTTTGTTTACAGTCTGGGAGCATGTTACAATAGCAAAGGTTATTTTACCTTTTTGTAGATGCTACATATGGCGTTCTCATTTACAGTACGTACATAGCACTCTGAATTTGACGGGAATGATTATTATATCAAAAGGCTGGTGGTAAACAAACTATTTGAAATAATTAAACTAAAACTAAATAAACACTAACCCGGGCCTCTTCGTTTGAGTGGTTCAAAGCCATGCTGATGCTAATCTGGCAGTCCAAGGGTTTTTCCTATTGAACACGTTGTGGTTCAAATGGGTAAAGGTGACACACACTTATTATGCTATAAAAAAACAATGACTCACTGAGGCTGTGCCCTGGGCTGCTGCTTCGTGGCAATTCCATCATAAGGAAAAGTGGCTTTGTCCACATATTCCCTTTTCTTTTTTTTTCTCACAAAAAGGGTGGACAAATCTTGGAATAAAGAGCTTACCCACCTCACTAATTTAATTTCAGCCTGGACCTCCATGACAATAATGTAAATATCCCGCCACCATGGCCCAAGATACAAAGAGTAATTACTTAGGGCTTTCTCTCACATCTCTCAAGAGTTTTTTTTTTTTTTTTTAATACCCAAAAGCTTTTTAACATTAGCACTTTCTCCCTGACAAATTAAATGAAATTTCATTACTCTAGCAATCCTAATGGCATGAAACTATCAGCTGTTGTATGCCTGGTCTCTCTTCCCTCGCTGCCCCGGCAGATTAATCAAATAGTCAGCCTTAGAGTCAAACTAAGGGGAGCATCGATCCGCCAAGTCTGTGTTTGTCTAAGGTTCCTACGTGTTGGAGAACTGAACCTTGAGTGAAAGACCCATATATTGATCTCCATATGTTAAACGTGTGCTCAGTCCATCACGGAACAATTATTTAGAATAGAAAAAAAGAGATACATTCTTAGAGTATTATTAGTTTAAAAAAGATCCAATGCATACTGTTACGATTTTGTAAAGTGCGTTCTTAAAATTGGCAAATTCATAAAAATGTAATTTTCCACAAATATTATAAATTGTCTGGGTATATAGACAATATTCAAAATAAATCAAAACATCCATAGTTATACATGAGCTATAGCTATAACAACCCTATATACCATCACTGCTATCATATTGATAATACAGAATTCATTGTGCGCTGCTACTTACTACTGAGGTATGCAGCATCAAACAGGATGGGCACAAGTTCACCAATTAATGTATTTTATAGATTTGTTATAGCCCACCATTACCTGCGATATTTAACACCTTTGGTTTGGTAAGGGTTAAGCTGCTTGATCTCTGATCTCTGAAGGGTAAGGTCTTGGCAAAGTGCCCCTCCACTAACCCACGGCCCTTAAGGGACTTTCAATCCAATTGCTGGCCTGGAAGTGGATGCAGATCTCAAGGTTACAACCGGGTGTTCAAGGGCAGGTCCAAGTGTAATCGGCACTTAGATCATAGATTAATCTTATTTGCTATCTATTAGGCTTGATTCTTGCCTCCCTCTCTCCCCTCCCAAAGCCTGGATTACTGTGATAGTTTAAGATAATGGATTCTTATGGAAGGGGAGGTCAAGAAGCATTCTTGTTTCAGAACCTACAGATAATATGATTAATCTAAAAGCCTTTTTTCAGAAGAGGTCCCACCTTCAAAGGCTTAACTGCCAAAAAGGTACGGTATAAATCGGAGATGTTGGCAGCAGTGTGTTTAATTAATTATAATTTTATTCGATCACCAAGTGTAGGTTAACGAGATTATTATATGTATCTGTACTTCATACACCTATTTACCAAAACCAGTATATCCTTGGCAGGAATCTACACTTTTATTAATAAAACCAGGAGAGATATACAAATGGCATTTATTGAAAATGATTCTGGGTAATTTAATATGGTTTATCATTCAACCTTTGGGTCTTTTGCATGCAATTTATTGATATATAATATAGGATATTGATGTCGATGACATTATTTCATAAGGCATAATTGACATTTCTTACATTTAAAAAGCAAGACAATTTCTCAGCATAAACACACGTTGCTCCTTTTTTTATGTTTGCTTTTCCAAATGCTCTCTTAACATTTTAAAGCAGGGCCAATTTGAAATCATTATTCCCATCTCCTTTCAGAAAAGGTTACGTACAGAGATCAATTGATGTAACCAAGTGCAATCTTGATTCATTCTTGGGGAAATCTCAACGGTTGATTTCTGCCATAGCAGATAGTCTCTGATAAAATATATCCAAATGTGGCAGCCCCCCTGATAACCTCTGAGTTGCTATCTCGTGCAGTCATCAACACCTGAATATTTATCACACAGAACAGGCTGGTGTTCCCGCCTGCATGTTTACCACTTTATACACAAGTGAGACATCTTTTATTTTGTCAATATGCCTACGTGGGAGCCACCCTACCACCAATATGGAAATCTTAGAACATCCCACACAGTACCCCAACGCATACTACACATGTACTATATACAGATAGCCTGTTTGATTGGTGATCATATATGTATGCATACAAGCATCATCATTTTAATCAAAAATGTATCTATACAGTTACCAGAACATTATTCTGGATAATAGATTTTACATTATAGAGCAAGTATCAATTTATATTATGCTAGCATGTAAGATAGCATCTAAGTAGGGTCTGCTAGGCAGGATAATGATATCACTAATATTGTGAATATTTAAAATACAATTCATATCCATAATAGCAATGCATTAAATATACAATATACAACAATATATAACATTAACTCATCTCATTATATAACTGAGGTGTAATGAAACGTAACCAGGAAATCTATTATTTGACATAGTATTGCTGACTGACCACAGGATGTTTTGAGTCAGTGCAACGTGTATATTCATATTTTTAAATGTGTAGGTCTAAATTCAGTCAAGGAGTAACAGAAATTACAGTGCGAGTTGTCTTATGCACCAAGAAATGGGGACATAACCTTTGCAAACACAGATTAATGCTTCATTTCACTCCTCAACTGGCAAACTCACTGCTGCTGCGGCCATTAAAAGCTGTCAGTCAGCTCTCCTTCTCCAAACACCGTGCCTTGTTTTCACTATTTATCAACGTCAAAATGTATACAAACCACACATTACTGAAAATACTGCATTATCTGTGCTTATTGACAAATCACTTGAGGTTAGTGGAGATTTTGTCAAATCATCATATCAGCTGAGCTCAGCCAATCGTCCAGACGGATATTCAATATGAGTAGGGAATATGACATTATGGTACGTTTTGTCCACAATAAATGCATTTATTCGCCAACAATCCAAGTATGGAAGTGTAAAGCCCATATTCTCATTTACGTTAGAGGTTTGCGAGTAAAAGATAAGCTTGTAAAGAACACTTCATAACTGAGTAAAAGAACAATTTCCCGATGTGCTCTCAGTCCATGAACGATACTTCAAAGTCTCTGTATCTAAATGAATTGCTTGCAAAATAAAAGATGCCCTGTTTTCAAAATCTGTAAAAAAAGTTCAGGGTTTTACCAAAGCCTGAATCTCCATTATCTCCAACTACTCACGGACGTTTCCTCAGCTATCGGTTGACCGGTGAGGCATGGTACCTACCCCTGATAGCCCGTGGGTCCCCTAGCTTCCAAACAGTGACATAGGATTAGTAAGTATATGATGACATTGTCAAATTATAGAAGGAAAAACATAAGATCACCTTGGTTTTCCAGTAGGCTAGACACTCTCAATTCGGTGCAATGAATAATATGAAATTCAACTACACGTCCAGTGGAATAAAAGCATTTACTTTGATAGATGAGCCATGTGTTACTTTGCAAAACTGAGTTGGTAAAACTACAATTCCAAAACGATGAATTAAACAACATGCACACTCCTAGGGCCAGAGACACACCACTGTTTGGAAGCTAGCGGACACACTTCCTATCAGGGGTAACAGCCTTGGTGCATCACCTGCAACGCGTGTGGCCCTTAGGAATATTGCACTATTTAAACCATTTTGTTATAGTTTAAGTCCAGTATTGGGTGGTAGGCCTGTACGCAAGTATTTGGCTTGTAGGCAAAGCTGTATTATTCTGGTGCGGCTTATTTTCAAGTGCAGTTTATATTCTATTTTACAAATATAAAATCGTTATTATCGTCCACTGCGGCTTATTTTCAATGCAGCATTATTTTCCAAAATACGCTAAATTGATTCAAATTGATTGCAATTTTCAAAATGTCATGTTCAACTGCAGCTTCAAAATGTTTTCATACGTTAGTAACACCTGCAGAAAGTGCATAGGTTGCGAGTGCAAAGAGATGAGAAAATGATGCATTACACACTCATTTCACTTTCCCTAACTTGTCATCTTGCAACGTATGTGTAGCAACATGAAAAAATGTTTGGTTTTGCGATTGCCAGTGTCAGTGGTTAGTATCGCACTATTGTGTCCACACCGTATACATGTTGGATGGTCTTTTGTCATGGAAGAGATGGGGATAATTATCATTGTCATTAGTGATGTATTCTTAAATGCCAAATTTGTCACCCTTCATGAGCATGGCTGATGATACACCCCTTAAACCCCCGTGTTTTATTATAGCATCAATAAAACAAGTAACTCAGTTATTAAAATTAAACTTTTTGGGCTTTTCAAATTGAAAAATCATTTTTAATTGAATAATTTCAAATAAATATTCAAAATATGTCAGGGAATTGGGATTTTCAGTCATAAAGTAAAAAGCCTGTCATGTATTGTGCGTTATTGTTTTGCGTGTATTTTTGTTCTTCATGGAATGACTTCTTACTTTATGTTTAGTAAGTGAGAATTGGGAAATTGGGAAAAGTTATGCAAAGTAAAATTCACTGGTGCAATCGAGTACAAAGTCATGCACACATATACAACAATGAAAACTTGCTTAGTGTACCACACATGATAATAATAATAATCAAATTGACCTAAAACCAACTCACGGCGGAATAATGATTTCAACAGCAACCCTAAAAAGCAGCCGTGGTTGTGTAACCTCTCATAAATTACACAACAATAAAATCCATCTGCGCGTCTTTAAGCTATCCCTTTTATATTGATAGATTCTCCCTCTTATCTTTAGGTCTGGATTTTGTGCAGCATAATCATTGTATCAAAAAGGGGCAGAATATGCTAATGGTTCTAATTGGACTACTAATAGAGCATGTTCCCCAAGCTTTAAGCTTTTGGGGGTCTATGTAATCAGTGTAGACAGTCGTTAAGGGAATGGAGAGGCAACTAGCAATGTCACTGGAGGGCCCAGGCGGTTACGGCTGACACTACCCCAATCTTCCAAGACCCATTAAATGGCAGTTTCAACACATTACCAACCATAACATCCTTGAATATCACTGATTTTATTTGCAGTATCAAACATTTCATTTCACGCACCATTAATGGAAAAGTGCTGAGGTTCTAATGCTGCCAAACATTTAGTAACTACCTGGACTCGGAGAACCAATTAACTCCAGAGACAATATGGCCAATTAAACACAAAAATAGGTGAGTCCACCATTGGCTACTGCCCTAGTCATTTATATATGAACAAACTGCCGCAGAAATATAAGCGAGTGAGCTATGGCATGACCACATCTTGAGATTGGTATTGTGCTGCAATAGTCAAAAATGAAATCCAAAACAATAATCAGATGAAGCTATTGATATTAACATCCTATTAGCTATATAGTGTATTCACAATTTATGGTTATTGATGAGTTTTTGGTGTCTTAGTTCTAGAAGAGAAATAAATATCACTAACAGCCCTAGAATGGAAGACATATTGCAGAATTCGACATAGTAGTTTTGTAGTAACAAAATAACATGGTTCTCTGCTGCATTGATAAGTCAAGATTTTCAGAATATTACAATACTAGAAAAAGATTAAAAAAAAGAACATAATAGAGCATTATTTAATCAACACAATATTGTACTGAGTTGTACTGAGATGTATTCCATTATTTAAAAGTTGCTCTAAATATTCAAGTTATCGTTACCAGTAGGGGAATCTGTATCCACTGTAGCACGTGCACTACTGTAGGCGCCTGAGTCCCTTGCTCCCCTGCTGCAGTATGCTATTCAGGTCAAACAGAAGCCCATCGTGGCAGAAATTAGACTCTAATACTCCTACAACGTTGCAGTTAGTTAAAGATAATTAAGTTACGGTTTAAATACATTGATTCAGACAGGCCAGATTTGCCTGCTGTTATTCAGTCATCAAACTTTGGGAGTTATATCAAGCCTCCGTGGTGGCTCTAGAAGGAGATGTGCTTTCTGTACCTCTTTGTCCAGGTGTGTTGTCCAGATGCATTCATTTTCAGTCAGTTGTTGTTATACTGGAGAATCTAGCAGACAAAAGATTAAACCAAATCAATCCAAAGCAATATATTAGTACTACTAGTTAGTCATTTGGCAGACACTTCTATCCACTCAACAATCTGTAACACTTGACGTATGGCATGATTTGCAATGTAGATTATTTGTGTTCTGCACAACATGTGGAGCTGCCGCCTGACAGAGAAACAGTGTTTGATGGGTCTGGGCATTGGCTTGTCTCTCTCATTGGCCCCAAGGTATTCTGTTATCCGGGGAACTCAGCACCGTGCAAGTGCATCAAATCAAATATAATCAGACATCAGCTAAATATGTTCAGAGTTGGCAACATCTCTAGCATAACAAGCTAGCTAACATCGGTTCCTGGCTGGTTGGGGGCTATAACTCATTTCAGAAACGTGCCATGAACATATTTTTGAAGTCCATTGTCTGTAAGAACCTCTGACACATGTGACCATGGTTGACATGTAGAATGTCACTCCTATCCTGATAGAAGCTTGTTTCCCCCTAGCCAAAATACAAATGGTCAGAGAGGACTAAGTACAACCAGAGGTTTTCTCAATATGATGACTAAAGATAATAGCGAAAAGCTTTCTCACTATTACAAGATTTGGCTGTTCTTAAGGAAGGTTCAATTATTAGATTATCCTTATAGTCATGAGGCATCTAGGTGCAATTTGAAGGTCAGAACCTATGAATAAATTATGAATGCATCTGGATGTTATTGGTAGTTCTCATGACATAATGTTAACGGAGCATTTCAGGTATCAGACTGTTGCCTCTGTAAATGTTTACTTAAGAGAAAACATTGCATTGATCTGCTGCGGCTGTAATTTGGCAGGTAATTGTTTCCAGAAGCAGGATAAAGGTCACCGACAACGGACGCTGGAGTTTTTTCCTTTTTATTCTCTTAAAATAACCCTGGTTGGCTGCAATTAAAAGATTTCATAACACCATTTTTATACATTTAAAACAATTTATAGATGTTTCAGCTGCAATGTAAAAATGTCTAGC
>OOFH01050287.1:0-10354 GCA_900323355.1 Merlangius merlangus | reverse complement strand
ACGCTCCCGATCTAACTCTAACTACTACCACAGGTAACTCTCTCGTTACCTGTGGTGAAATGTTGGGAACAGACTTCGCTATCAGTAGTCGACTGAAGTCTCGCCTATTAATTCTAGCCAGCCATAAATCTCTCCTTCGCTGGCTCAAGTCCTCAGTTTTGTTTGTTTGACGCAATCCCAGAATGCACTCGCCCGTGATGTGGGCGGGGCGTGATGTCACGCCCCGCCTTCCCGCAGGCCGCAGCGAGATGCTTCTCGACAAATTCGCTCGAGTTGAAATACTTGAACTTTGACGCGAATTTTGCGTGATTACAGCCAATCAGCGTTCAACAGCGTGGCCACTGAGTGACATGTGTAACAGCCAATCAACCGTCAAATTCAGTGCAGTGCAGTCCGGGGTGAACTGCAGCATGGAGGAGAATGTGATTGCTGCCGTTTGCGACTCCCGGAGCTGATATACAGTAGTATAGGGTTTATATAGAAAACTTTTTTTTTTTATTGATGCTTTATAGTTTATTTGATTCTAGTGCCTAATGGTGATTTTAATTTGACTATTCATTGTCCTAGAAACTTATGACAATATTAAGTGTTGAATAATCTGAATTACTTATGGTGGTTGTAGGCTACTGTATGCAACAGTGAGTGTGGCGGTGTTTTTAGGATCAGTGTCGAAGAGGCTAATAGGGAATCATCATCACAGTATACCCACTACAAAAACCTAGACTACACCACTGACTAGCCCGTATATCCCCCAGGGGCTAAAACTTGCGTTCGGTGAAAAACAAGCACTAGGTATCCTGCTCGCCATAGGCGTCGATTACGGGGGGGACGTAAAATACGACTTTTGTCCCCCCCACTTTAAAAAAAACAAAAAAAAACAAAAAAAAAAACATACTCCCCCCCCCAGAATTTGGCCCGTCAATGAGACAATGAGCTACAACTGTGTGAGCGCCACACGTGTGTGTGTGTGTGTGTGTTTGTGATTACACATACTGTAACGCAAGCGTTGTACACTTCTGTTATTTGGATAACCGTTCAGCTGTTGATGTTATGGCGCTTAACACGCCGGCTCTTCGACGTCTCTAGTATTTCCACAACGAGACTGTAGTTGGGGTCATCTCAGCCATGGTTGAGAAGGAATTGGGGGAAAGGAACTTTGGCTTTGATTCCCTGAAGTATATGAACTGCGACATGGAGGAGAAAGGGATTGTTGCCCGTGATAGTCTCCCGCCAGAGCCACGCTGCCCGCTACCGCGAGGCAACGCCACCGCAAAGCACCACCGCCTGGCAGCAGGCAGCCGGCAGCGGGCAGCCGGTAGCGTTCAGGCTTCTTCAGATTGATGTGGAAATGGAAGAACCAGAGACGTCGGAGAACCCGACAGTCGTTTGTGATTCATAATATCGTCTGGGGGCGCACACAGTTTTTGGCCGTGATATGTATTATATGATGTCGATATCTACAGTATGTAATATATGAAATTATTTAGATACAGAGCTCCAGGACTGTAACACAAGTGTTGTACACGTCTTTGTTATTTGGATAACCGCTCTGCTGTTGGTGTTATGGCGTAAAAATCGTCAGACTCTCGTCTCTGGTATTTCAACAACAAGACTCGTAATGGGGGTTATCTCAGCCATGGTTGAGAATGAATTGGGGGAAAGGAACTTTGGCTTTGATTCCCTGTAGAACATGAACCACGACATGGAGGAGAAGCTGATTATCTGAACGGATCACATTGAATGGATACAAGTCACCACATTTGAATTCACGTTTTGTTTCTGTGTGAACTCAAGACCACAGACGAAGTGAACGCAAAGCTCAATCGTCTCAAGGAGGAAGACCCCGCCAGCTTCGACGGCTGGACCTCCACACGATGGGACAAGGGGGTCGAGAAGGTCCCAGAGAGTGTGGACTGGAGGAAGTACGGCCTGGTGTCTCCCGTCCAAAACCAGGTGAGTGAGGAGGACAGAAGGAGAGAGAGAGACGCCAGCGGTCCATGAGCAGCTGCTCAAGGGCGTGGTCAATGTACATCTGTCCGATGTACTAACATGTACACACACACCCGCTCACACATTAACACCCACACTTGCATTACACATACACGCACACACATAATCAAACATATAACTGTAATCACCAGGGGCATTGTGGCTCCTGCTGGGCCTTCAGCGCCGTGGGGGCCCTGGAGGGCCAGATGGCGATGAAGACCGGGGTCCTGGAGCCCCTCAGCGCCCAGAACCTGATGGACTGCAGCCTCAAGAACCACGGCTGTAAAGGGGGCTGGGTCTCCAAGGCCTTCCAGTACGTCATCGATAATGAAGGCATAGACTCCGGGAGATACTACCCCTACGAAGAGAAGGTGCCCTCGGTTTTCCTTTTCCTAAAGTTAATTTACCTGCCTTGCCCAGTGCTTTAGTGACATCACAAGGGGGGAGGTCCACCTAGTTGTATGATGGATAGAGAAGAGACAATCAGTTGCTACAGTCCACTGGGCAGGCTGGTAGGCTGAAGTATCCAGCACACATCATGGTGGACTCTCCGACTTGTGAGACTGTCACCAAGTGCCACCAAGCCACAGATTTTGAAAATGGCTCTTCATGGCTTATCACACTCACACCTGGTGGTGTGAAAAATAAGAGCCCAGTACAAAATAAGAGCCCAGTACAACATAAGAGCCCAGTTCAAAACATGAAGAGGTTAATTGCTGATATTATTGACTCCAAACCATGCCCACAATGTACAGAGAGACAGACATACATACATACAGATAGACAGACGGACCATAGAGAGACATAGTTGCATACATATTATACATGAAAAACATACATACTGTACATACAGACAGACATCATGAACAGCCAGTACACGATACCTGTACACGATTGTGTGCGCCTTTTTTTTTTTGTTTGTAATTATTTCGCTACACTTCAAAAAGGTCAGAGATTGCAGGTATTCTTCCAGAGGAAGAGCTGGCTACTGCGTGTCTTTTGCCGCTGTTCCAAGCCGCAATGAAATGGCCCTGCAAGCTGTAGTGGCATTGGTGGGGCCTGTGTCGGTCAGCATCAACGCTGGTTTGCCATCGTTCCAGCACTACAAAGAAGGTGAGCTGAACCCACAAACATTACAACCAATCAGATGGGAAATACACGTTACAGCAAATCAGATCACTGGAAGATATTCAGCAGAAATCAAAATAAGTGAGAATGTAGGCGGTTTTAACATGGAGAGATTATTCTGATTGAGAAAGTCTTTCACACACCTGTGATTGACAGGCAAGATGGATTGCCCAAACCAATCACAGAAGAGATGCCCTGATTGGTCAGAAATTAGCAGGGATATAGTACAGTATATATACATTAAATTGGCTCATGTGGTGGCAGGGGCTGTTACAAAAGACCGGTTCCAAAATTAAGGCCAATGTGAGACCAGGGCCGACCGGGGATTGGGAGGGGACTTAGTAGGCCAGTAGGGGGTTGTTGGGAGGACTTGGCCCAAGCACACACCGTGCATGCTTGGACAAACGGCCGTGTGTCGGCGTCCATTGTTTGCCACCAAAAGTGCCGCTTCAGGGGGGACAGGGTGCTATTTCACGCCAGGGTGACAGGCAAAGTGTGGCACCACAACAGAACTTAGGAGCGAGCAGAGCTAGGCACAAAAAGGCAATTTGGGGGGCCGTTACCCGGATCCGGTTCAGAAGCTTGGGACAAGGGACTCAATCTCCCAGGTGACAGCCGCCACCTTGAGGCAGGAAGAAGAGAGGATGGTGTCCGGTGGAGCCGGCGAGTTCTCCGAGAAAAACTGACGAGAGAGGGCATCCGGCTTGATGTTCCGGGATCCCAGACGGTAGGTGTGGAAGAAGTTGAACCGCCCAAAAAACAGGGACCACCGGGCCTGGCGGGAGTTTAGGCGTTTTGCTTTTTGTAAGTAGGACAGATTCTAGTGGTCGGTCCAAACCACAAACGGCTGTTCCGCCCCCTCCAGCCAGTGCCACCACTCCTCCAACGCCAGCTTCACAGCAAGCAGCTCTCTGTTGCCAACGTCGTAGTTAAGCTCAGCAGGTGATAGCCAGCGAGAGAAGAAGGCGCAGGGATGAATATTCTCATCAGCAGGGGAACGCTGGGACAGAACGACCCCCACTCCAGTGTCTGAGGCATCGACCTCCACGATGAACTGCCTGGAGGTGTCAGGTGTGATCAGAATAGGGGCGGATGAGAATAGTCTTTTGAGTCTCGAGAAGGCAACATCTGCCTCTGGTGTCCAGGCATATGGGATTGCGGGAGAGGTGAGGCGAGTGAGAGGGGCTGCAACCCTGCTGTAGTCGCGGATGAACCTCCGGTAAAAATTGGCGAAAGCGAGTTTCTTGCATGACCCGGGGATGGTCCAGTCTGCCACCGCCCTGATCTTCTCTGGGCAGGTCCTCACCTGCCCGCTCTCAATGATGCAACCGAGGAAGGAAACAGAGGTTGCACTGAACTCGCATTTCTCAGCCTTTACATAGCTTATTCTCCAGCAACTGCTGGTGAACTTGCCGCACATGCTGGACGTGTTCCTCCTTGTTGCGGGACAAAATTAGGATGTCGTCTAAATAGACGAAGACAGAGGGGTTGAGGAAGTCCCGAAGGACGTCGTTGACCAGGTTCTGGAACACAGCGGGGGCATTTGTTAGACTGATGGGCATTACTAGGTACTCGAAGTGGCCAAGAGGGGTGTTAAAGGCAGTCTTCCACTAATCTCCCTCACTGATACGCACCAGGCGGTATGCATTGCGCAGTTCAAGTTTAGAAAAAGAAAGTGGCACCCTGCAGAGGCTCGAACGCGGAACTGATGAGGGGCAAACATACTTGTTTCTAACAGTGATATCATTAGAGACTTATCCTTCTTGGTAACAAAAAAACCCTGCACCAACGGGAGAAGAGGATGGCCTAATGAGGCCAGAAGAGAGCGAATCCTGAATATACCCCTCCATGGCCTCTCTTTCAGGACGGGACAAGTTGTACAGGCGACTGCTGGGCTATGGGGCACCGGGGAGGAGATCAATGGCGCAGTCATAGGGACGATGGGAAGGCAAGGAAAGTGCACGACATTTGTTGAACACCTCTCCAATGTCGTGATATTCAGGGGGTTCTAAGGACAGGTCGGGGGGTTCCTTGGGTGAGGGGACACCCCCTCTGCTGGGGACAGGGCAGATTATAAGCAGGTCGAATGACAAAATGCACTCCAACTCACCACCTTGCCAGCATACCAGTCGAACTGGAGATTGTGCCGCTTGAGCCAGGGGTGACCAAGGACCAGGGGAGTCTGAGGGGACAGGATGACAAAAAACTGAAGAGCCTCATGGTGGTTTCCCGAAACAATTCATTCCAGGGGCTTTGATTGGTGAGTAATGCGGCAAGATGTTGGCCGTCCAAGGCGTTTGCGTCTAAGGGAGAGGGGAGCTGTTCCAATGCAATGCCAACTTCGGAAGCAAAGCCAGAATCAATGAAGTTCTCATCAGCTCCAGAATCCACCATGGCGGACACCGAAAGGGGGTGACCGAGGGACAGGAGAGTGGCATCCAGCAGAGTGTGTGAACCGTTGGGGACTGGGAAGGACGAGGTGTGACTTAACAGAGCCCCAACATTCACTGCTGAGCCTCATCTTTTGGCAGCGACGGGCAGGCGGAGATGAGATGTCCGGGCAGTGCGCAATATAGACAAACTCCGGTCCTTATCCGTTGGAGGTGCTGTGCCTGAGTTAGTCGAGTGCGCCCCAGCTGCATGGGCTCCTCTTCAGATACTGCTAGTGGCACCAGTTGGGGGAGAGCAGCTCTCGGTAGGTGTGGAAGAGAGGGGCCAGAGAATGCTGGAGACGTGGGACGCTCACGGAGGCGGTTATCCAGCCGGATGAAGAGGGAGATTACTTCCTCAAGGCTGTCTGCCTCATCCCTAGTAACCAGCTCATCCTTAATTGGCTCATTAAGGCAGGAATGAAAAAGTCCCCGTAGTGACTGGTCTTTCCAGCCCGAGTTGACTGCTACAGTCCTAAACTCTACAAAAAATTTGGCTACACTGCGGGAGTCCTGTCGTAGGAACATAAGCCGCTTGGCGGCGTCTCCTCCCTCGACTGGGTGGTCAAAAACCCTCCTCATCTCAGTAACAAAGAAATCAAAGTTATCACATGCTGGGGATCTACTGTCCCAAAATGCAGACGCCCACACTAGTGCATTACCCTTAAGTAAACCCAAAACAAAAGCTATTCTTGACCTATCGGTTGGGTAGGTAAGAAGTTGCTGATCAAAAATTAAGGAACACTGGTTCAAAAACGCCCTACACGTACCCATGTCCCCAGCATAGCGCTCCGGAGCAGGAATGAAAGGCTCTCGGGCCTGTGACGGCTGAGCCGGGGGAGTAGGAACAGGGGGTGGTAACGTTGCCGGCGGGGTAGCCGTGGTGTGGGAGACCAGTAAGTCCAGTTGGGCGCACATCTGCGTGACCCGGGTAGAGAGGTCCTTAAAAGCCTCAATCATTTCCCAGAGAGCTTGGCTGTGTTCCATGAGCGGGGCTCCTTGAGTGGAGAGAGCTTGGCGGAAGGAGTCCATGTCCACTGGGTCCATTGTTGGCCAGATCGTTCTGTTAGGGGAGCGATAGCTGCTTAACCCAAGAGCAGAACACAGAGACAGGAAAGGAGTTGGAATGATGGTGAACAGGTTTATTGAGTAAAACCAGGAGTGAGGCAGGAGGTAGGATGGAGAATGGGGCATAACAGGCTGGAGGGAGTGAAGACTGCAGGCTGGAGGGGACGATCCAAAAACTATAGGCAAGAGAAAACGGTGAGGCACGAGAACTCAACAAGAGAAAACACTAGAGAGAGTATACACTGGAGCCGGGAATGAGTAACTACCATGGTATCTTGAAGTACGATCTGGAGATGACTGCAGGGAAACCAGGGTTATTTGAAGGGGAGTTGATGAGTTGATGGAGGCCAGGTGTGAGCAGTTGAGTGGCAGGCAAAGCACAGAGACAGACAGGGGGTGTGGCCAACACAGGGGGAGAATACACAGCACCACAACACTCTTCCGTCAAAAATAGCAGGTTGTTTTTTTTCGTATTTTCTGACATTATTCAATGTTCTCTAATTTAGAATCAGAAAAATTCCCTTTAATAGAGGGAAGTTTCAAATCCAGTTCATGCGCTGCTACATGTTTAAAACTAAATGCTACTTTTTTCATAGGTGTGTACGATCCGCCAGACTGCAGTACTGAGACCATCAACCATGCTGTACTGGTGGTGGGCTATGGCACAGACCAAGGACAAGATTACTGGATTGTGAAAAACAGGTGAAGACCACTCCCATACCCTGTCCGTGTGGAGGCTGTTTGCGTATGTGCTTGAAGCATCAGATAGACATTAAAAAGACAAACCAAGGAGACACAGCTGAACACAGCAGATCCTGGTCTGACGTTCCTACTATAGGAATTAGTAGGAGCTATATAGGTTATTTACTACCACTACTATTGGGTACCAATGACAGAGGACCGAGCTTAGTTTGCTAGAATGTGGGAACAATATCCGAAATATGTCAATATGAATATCATTAAATCACTTAAATAAACAAAATACTCCCAGTGGAACATTTTAGTACAAATGCGTGACGAAACAATGTGTCATTCAAGGCAAATACAACTATTTTAACCATTTAACAAATGTTTTGAATAGCCTTGTTTCCAGTGGCATCATACAATTTGTATTCGGTAAAATAACAAGGACCAAACAGATACCACACATTAAAAGTGGCACGCAAACTAACAATGATAAAGTATAAAACGTTATCATTGGATATAGTGTGTCGTATCTTTTGCTTTTCTCCACATTTCATCATTTCTCCACTCTTCCTTTCAGCTGGGGTTCTAAGTGGGGAGAGCAAGGGTATATCCGCATGGCCAGGAACAAGAATCTCTGTGCGATAGCGAGCCGTCCGTTCTACCCTGTAGTGGATAACTGATCAGGGTCCCCTTGTGGTCGTTCCAGCATCCAACAGCCTCCCAAAGAAATGGTATGCTGAATACAAGAAATGGTTTTGAAGGTTTTTACTCATCTGTGTCTCCTCATTGGTACACGCTTCTTCTGGGTTATTTTAGTTTGGTTTAATTGTTAAAATCCTGCATTGCAGTTAGTACTAGAATATTGAACAATGATTACAAAGCTAATGAAATGAGCATACATTGTGATATAAATGAAACAAATAAAACATATATGTTGCAATAAAATGTCTATGTTCCACCAGAAAAACTAGTTTCTATTTCGTTTTTAGTGTCAAATAAACCTCCTTTGTCTAGTGATTGCTTCTTTTACATATCTTCATTCACGTGATTAAGGGTACATCTATCGTCATCACTGCGAAATGTACTTTGGACTGAGGCGACGAGGCCTGATTAGAGTGAACGATTTGTAGCACAAAGCAATACTGAAACCGGGTTCTGTTACTATAACCAATCCCGCTTTACCATGGGCACAAGGTTAAGAGTGGTCCTGGATTAGACCGGGTCCACTGCACACTCATCACAACACATCACCAGGGTCTGTCATCATGGACCTTATTCACGTGGCGGCCATCACTCCCCCAGTGGCCCTCGGTCCCCCAGTCCCCTGGTGGAGGCCCCAGGGCTGCCCGCAGTGAAGTGATCCTGATGTCACCTTAAAGCTGCTAGGTACGATTTAACAGCCATTATGTAAGTGGGTCATTTGTTAAAAATGGTGTAGCCATCCATTAGCCATGAGTGAGTGAAATGCTCTGTGAGAGTATGTATCTAGTATCTAGCGTCCTATATATATATACACTGTATATGTATCTAGGAATAGGTATCTGCACCAATTTGGATTTCAAACCACTCCGGGCTCAATTCTGACCAATCAGGACAACTCCTATATGGCTGGTTCGGGAAATCCACCTTGCTTTTCAATCACAGTTCTCTGAAATGACACACTTCTTTATGGAAGTGAAACGTATGGAGGCAGAGAGCCAATAAGGAGGGGGCTTTTTGGGCGGTTTAGTTCAACCGATCAAGTAGGTGACCCATGCAAGGAGTTTGTCTCAGTATTTTGGGTGCAAGGAAGAAATATGACAGTAATTAGAAATGAAGAACAAGCATCATTCCACTCAACCATCTAGACCTGCAAATGCTCTACAAACTCTGTTCAAAACATGCATCCTGCAGAGATTAGTAATCGCTGAGTGTGGGTGTAGCAAAAACATGCAGACTGTTTACCTGATACTACAGAAAACAAAACATATTTTTGGACCTGTATTATGTGTAGCTGAAAGGAATGTGAGTCAGAAAGAGAAACCCTTAAACTACCAACATGTAAGGACTGTAGTGGATTCATTCCAGTCATTCTTTAAAGGGTTCAATATATGACCAACCACAGTCATTCATAAACCACAGTGGAGGAAGTAACCCAATGGTTTATTCTTTCACTTTCAGTTCCCTTTCTATGAATGTGTTTTCATCATTTTTTTCAGTATCTATGATGGGAGAAGCAAACACAGGCACACAGACCCACTTCCATCGTTCAGGAGACAAGACTTCAGCTCTGTTGGACTTGAGAAAGGTAAATTGAGATACATTTACGTTTCTCTTCTATGAAGAAGTGTGTCATTTCACATACCTGTGATTGAAATGCAAGGTGGATTTCCTGAACCAGCCATACAGGAGTTGTCCTGATTGGTCAGAATTGAGCCCGGAGTGGTTTGAAAATTTAAATTGGTGCAGATACCTATTCGTAGATACATATATAGGACAATAGATACTAGATACATACTCTCACAGAGCATTTCACTCACTCATGGCTAATTAATGGCTACACCATTTTTAACAAATGACTAATTTACATAATAGCTGTTAAATCGTACCTAGCAGCTTTAAGGTGACATCAGGATCACTTCACTGTGGGCAGCCCATCAATTCTGTCCATCATTCCTAGATGGAGACCATTCAGTAGCAGATTCGTTGACTAACACCGGTTTCTCAGAGAAGGAGGAACGTTGTGTTGTGGAATCATTTTGATTGAAAGTTAGTGGAGTAATGATAAAAAGGGTTAAAAGCAGAAGTTGATCAAATCATGCTACTTATCTCTTCCTGTTACTGCTCCACAAAGTATGTATAAGGTATGTATATCAAGGAAAATAATCTAAGTTCCCCAAAGAGATTTTGCATCTTGTTCATTTGGTTTTGATGTTTCTTCTATTCGTCTAAATCATTGGTTCTCAAAGTGCGGCCTCCCAATGGCGGGCCGCAGAAACATCCCTGGCGGCCCGCAATGACATACAGATGTAAGAAAAAAAGAAAAGAACAAAAATATTTTATTTTTAAAAAAA
>OOFH01050265.1:0-10593 GCA_900323355.1 Merlangius merlangus | reverse complement strand
GAGCCGTGTGTCGCTGTGGGGCCACAAGCTGTAGCCATTAGTGCTTTAGCTACACAGCGGCACAGGGAGATTAATGGTGGAGATTTGTGTGGGCTGGTCATGTATGTGGTTGTGGTGATGTCTATCTGCGTGCACACATGTGTGTGTGTTTGCTGGTCACCAGCATTCTTTTTGGACAGCTGCTGGTGTCCTTGGCCGACAGTGACAATGTCAAGTTAGGAAACAGCACCCCGAATTCACAACATTGATTTATTGGTGGGAAAAAGTTGCAGCAAAAATATTAAAAGCCCTGTTGATGTTTACAGCCACCGGGAGATTTGATCAATCAAGTTTGCTGCAATTGAAATTGGGCATAATCGAGGGGTCTTTATAAAAACATATTTTGCAACTGTCAAGGGTTCTGGTAACAATCTTAAACGAGGAGCCCATTTTCCATCTCCATTTTATAGACTTAAAAGCAAATCAGCTTGTGCCTTAACTACAGCTGTCGTCTGTTGTCCTTGGGGACTGCACAGCACAATACAATGTCCAATTGGAATGATTTATGACAAATAATAGTTACTTTCAGGGATATTTCACTGCATTTTACTGAAACGTCCATATTTTTCAAATATGGAAGTTAAACCACCCATGGCCTCTTGACGATAGCTAGGCTGAGAGTACGTCTATAACTGAAGAAATTAACTGATTAATGAGGAATTAATAGGGTAATTAATAGGGTAAGTTGACGATTATTTTCCAGGAAAATAATATGTTTGAGCAAATCCCTGTTCAAAGTAAATTAACCAGCCAGAGTCAATTATAAATTGAAGGAAAGATACCGTGATGCCAGCTCGATCCATGCCAAAAACGATTCCAGAGAGATGGAAAGAAACTTTGATAATGGTGAAGGTTTGTTGATTAATTTAACAAATAATCGGTTTGTATCTTTCATTAGTTGTTGATGGATTGACTTGGTTCTGCTGTGAGTCAGATGAACACACCACAACTTGGATCCAAGCCCCTTCTTTCACTCAAAAGAACAAAGTCCCTTTGCATAGCCTTTTGATTCTCAGGTGCTGGTGATAATACTATAATGCCAAAAAATGTGTAAAATCACTGCACACTTGTAAGCTGATTTATTTATGTAAACGACCCGTTTGACTGTTGCTTCGTCAGGTTCACTCTTTAACTTCACATGACACCGACAGGTGAAATAGGTGATTACAAGGGTCCCCTTCTTTTCCTCTTCAACTAAGCAGTGGAGCAAATTAAACTTCTGTTTTTGGATTATATATTCTCCTACATCTATGAATTAAGGGAGATACAGAGTGGGACAAGAAAGGGTACTGCCTAAGGTGTTGAACTCCCTGCTGGTGTAGGTTGCTGGGTTGATTCCTTGCATCTGCAGTGTTCCTTTGAGCACTCTCGAGCAAAACGCCCTAACCTCAGCGGACCAGGTTTCTGAAATTAAATCTGTAGTTTTGTAGTTGCCGTCCCATAACCAAATAACATATGTGAAAAAGGGGACATCTCCACATTATGTCTTTTCTTATCACTGTAAATGTAATGCTGAAGTAAAATATGGCTTACTGGGATGTGATTTTAGCTTTGTTCAACCATACAGAAACAATCCAAAGTTGGCTACTCAAATAGGAAAATTGTCAGCTTTGCTCCTTAATGACATTTATTTGTTACTTTGGAGAATTGAGTCGGATAAATAATTTAATTGTTCACAAGATAACCATCATTCACATGGCAATATTCTGTCTCTGTTTGTAGCTTGTACACTCGTATCATAACATCTTAAACCCCAAATAATGATGATGAGCTCTGAAAAGCATCCAAAACAATGGTGTTGGCAATGTTTTGTCTTTATTTCCACAATGTGATAGTCATCATTGTTGCATGTAATGTCAAAACAAATTGATTTCCCACACTGGTGATCAAAACCAAAATGTGGATTTTGGAAATCGTTTATCTGTTGAAGACAATAAACGTCTGTGTAATGGAGTGTGAATGAAGAATATAAGGAGTCCAAAGAAATGTTTTGCAGTGGAGTGACATTTATTGAACAAAGACACTCAAACTTTTGGGTCTTTCTTCTTCAACCCTGTAGAAATCAGTGTATTGTATCTTAGCTAGGTTTAAAGACTACGGCGAACAAAGCTCCGGCACCTTCTGCTTTTTGTACGCCTCTTTTCAAAGTTCCTTCCAGCAGTTTCAAACTTAATCGCACAACCTTTCAGAGCATATTCTAGAGGGAGTAAACGAAAAATAAAAAAAGGTCTCCATCCGTTGAGCCCCAGTTAAGCCGTCTCTGTCTCCTCCAGGTGGGATATGCATCGCCCAGTCGCTGAAGATCCCCCATGACCACAAAGCGGCGGACTTTGACAAGATCATCCGTCTGCTCTTGGACACGCGGTACGCCCGTGCTGTTATCCTCTTCGCCTCCGACGAGGACATCAGGTGAGCCCTTCATCCTGGTTTATATGGCTGACTTGAGTACTGCTGGGTACTGCTGGGACAGTCCCGACAGCAGCAACACAAGCCGCAAAGCAAGGAAGGTTTTTCGATATAAAAGAGGATGCATTTGGGAGACAAGCCCAATGGTGCCAATATGGTCCATGGTTTACTTTCTTTAATGACATACTATAACATAACATTGATAACAGAAGCTCATTTTGTGTATTTACTGTACGTGGCTGTAAGCAATTGTGTTAGCAATTCTTGGTTCTGTCAATTTTGACGATGGAAATATGAGTCCATTTCAATTTTAAACACTTGTTTAACGTGACAACAGTAATGTTGTCCTTGTAAATGTGTGTTACGAATCTTGTTAACTCATTGAATCATGTCTTTGACCCCCCAAAGACACTCTGCAACATCCCTTACATGCTATCAACCAATTCTGTCACGCTTATAGAACCTTCATGACCAACAAACACCCAGGCTATCAAATTAAAGGTCATTCCTGCACCTTATATAATTGAAAGTGTGCTATATAGAGTATTATACCTCAGGTTTATAGGCTGCCATTGGTCAAGTCACGGGTGCCTGGGTCTAATTACACACACATAAAGCCAGCTATCTGTCAGTTTACATATTCACATACACTGTACGTGCATGTATTGCACACAGTACAGTACACACACACGCACGCGCGCGCGCGCACACACACACACACACACACACGCACACACACACACACACACACACACACACACACACACACACACTTTCCATGACCTTGCGAGCTGTGAGTCATTGAGTCATCCTGTGTTGGCCTGCAGGGGGATTCTGAACGCCAGCAAGAGGGCCGACCAGGTGGGCCACTTCATGTGGATCGGCTCCGACAGTTGGGGGGCCAAGAACAGCCCCATCCACCAGCTGGAGGACGCGGCCGTGGGGGCCGTCACCATCCTGCCCAAGAGAGCCATGATCAGCGGTAGGTTCATTCACTCCCGCTTTTAATCTTCTACGTTTTGTCAACGTGTCTGTTCTTTTTTTTTTTTACGTATGGGTTATTTTGATTTTCTTTCAAATTTATCCAGTAAAAATTATACATTTTAGATTTGCTATATTTCTTTCATTATGTCATATTATAAAGAGTCAAATGATCAAGTTACTGGTTCATCGTGTTGTACAGAAACTCCTGTTAAGGTATATTCCAGACAGATGTTATTAAAGCAGACATTGGGGGGGCTGAATGGCGCCGGGTGGGACATTGATCGTCCGGTAGCTCCTCGCACCGTTACGACTCCATGCTGGGTGTATTATGAGAGCGCTGATTGAAAAAACAACCTCGCTTTTCAATCTGGCAACCGCTTTGCCGATAGTGACCTCATGGTTTGTGATGCGTTTGAGAGAGGTGTTTTTTGTTCGATATTAAGGGCTGCCTTTGACGGCCTGATCAGACCTCTGCTGTAAAAGAGTTGCTTGGTTTGGGACGAGGTGATAGCGGGAGAGGAGACGTCGTCCAGACTAGGGTACTCTGGAGTGCGGAGGGCTTTGAGGCTTAAATTAAGAGGAATTGTTAACCACAATATACCAAAAATAGTATGCTGACCCTCAATCAACTTCAATTGAATAAACACTCATATATCAATGCTCACGCACACAATTACATCAAGTCACAATACTGATACACAATGTGGGAATGGCTTGTTTAGCTACTGCTGAAATCTTTTACAACCCTTTGAGGAAAGACTGTTGTGACACAAATTAAATAAAGTATTTATCTATTTAACCATGCACACATTATAAGACCACAACAAACAACTTATATTGTATGAAGGTTGTGTTTTTTAAAGATCATGGTTCAGTGAGAACAGTGCAGTATGTTATGCATACTTCGTAAAACAGTAGGCTTCATATTTGTTGAAACATGCATCACAACAACCCAACACAATGGCATAGACCCTGTTTGGTATATTATGTGAGGGCGGTTTACTTTATGGATGATGGTACAACAGAGAATCTTCCCCCTGCATTATTTACTTGTTAAGCTGAAAGCAAAACAGAGCTGGATGTTCTTTAACAGCGGGATACTCTTAGAGCTTCTCCCGGTGTCAACAAAGCTTAACAAAACTGTGCGTCCTTAAGGACACACAGTTGGTGTTTGTTTGAGCCTTTTTAATACACTAATAGTATTTACAGTAAAGGGAGAGTAGTCCCCTGCAGTTCAATGATTCAAATAAGAGATGAAAATGTTCTGGATGGTATAGATAGGGCAGTTTTAAACTGATCAAAGTATTATTAAATCCTTAATGATGGAGAGTGCTATTAGTTTGGCCTCCGCTTCTGACTTCAGAGATTGTACATTGATTACTCTGATGAAATATGAAACAGGACACGTCTGTGTATTGTAATATCTCGTCGGTATCTGGACCCCGTGTGGATATCAGCGATGGAGGTTCCGAAAACTAGCACGGCATTGCCTCTGACACGAGGCGAGCTAGTGACGATGATATCATCGTATGAAGATCTCACAACGCCATTTGTTTTCCCCGACACCAAATCTCGCTTCGGGCTGACCAACACAGCACAAATGTCTGGAGTGATGTATTATGGATCAGTGATAAGGAGCTTTTATTCCTGGGATTAGACTTTATGAGAAATATTCCATGACATGGGAAAACAAAAGGCCTACAATGTAGGAAGACTGGACTGGAGAGACAGGGGTGAGCTAGAGGGAGGGCGGCGAAACGAATTGGGGTAGAGCGAGAGAGCGCAGTGGGAGAAAGATTGACTGATTGAGACACAGCGATAGAGAACGGTACAAAGAGATATACGATGAAAAGAAAACACGCAGAGAGGAATACATCAAATGAGTTTTGCAGACGGTCCAAGTTCATCTTTGATAGAGGTCTGGGAGCTGATAGAGAATAATGTAAAAGGGTTATGGCTCTGGATAAGCACAGGGGTTTAAGATATAAAGGAGAGACAGAAAGAGAGAGGGAGGAAAGAGGTATGGAACCTGGGCGTGAACGACAGCTCTAGAACCTCCTGTGCATGGAGGAGCTCGAGAGAGAGAGAGAGCACTGCGATCCACTAGGCATATACTGGCCAGTGTCGTGTTTGCCTCCTGATCTGCAAATCTTTAGCCCTTCAGTTCAGTCCCAGAAAAACACTTCACCTTGGAGCCGAATTAAGACGTTTAAAATCATGCTGTTTATAGTCGCATGACTATAAACAACATGATTTTAAACGTCTTTCTTTAAAACCATGTCTTCCTGCAGACAATGTGTGTTGTCTAAGCTAGCATGTGAAGTTGTGTGAAAAATAAAATGTAGGCCTACAGACATTAACGGTCCGGTAATGTGAAAAATTACCTGCCAACCTCTCTTTCCAATACCCATTCCCAAGTTTCCACTTTTTAAAAGTCAAATTAATTGCTGTACGCCCATTTTTTATGCGCACACAGTTGGATGCATCAGCTTAGACGAGAAATAACTCTGGGTTCTTTGTGCTTCACAGGAAACAAACCATTGAAGGTAAACCTTAGATAGGCACTTCCTGGTAAATGATGGATGGAGAAGTCCCAGTGTTCCAGTTAAGGCGGCACGCCGTTCAGTGTATAAGCCTTTATGGTCTATGTGGTCTGTGGTCTATGACTGAATTGAATAGATCCTCAAATATTAGCTGACTCGAAAGATAGCATGTCAAATAAAAATATATAGCTTTCTGCCTTGGCACTTTTTGTCACTCTCGCCCAGCTTACAGTGTTTACCTCAGTTAAAAGAAAGAATAAGGATCAATTTGTTAAGGCAGCTTGCTTCCTACATGGGGCTCCTTCGCTTCCTCCCCAGCACCGACATCTTTCTGTAAACCCGAGAGCTTGTGGGCTGAGTGAATCCATGTGTACATCTGCGATAACAGACTGTGGATTTTAATCTGGTTCCAATGGTTAAAACATGGTGTTCATCTGCCAACATGGATCCCCTCCTGCACGCATTCACAGAGAAAAATCAGCGAGAACATCTCCGAAACCCGAACCACGCCTTGCACTTCTCTGTATGGATGTGGCCACATTTGAATCGTTTCATATTCAAGGATGTGCCTGGACAAACAGAAGCGGTAATGGATTCTGAATAACTGTGTCCCTTTGTCAGGTAATATCAGATTTATTACGTATTTTTTTATTTGTTTCGCATACATGTTTTACATAATATATTCAGTTAAATGTCAGGCTGAATTTACGTACGGTCATTACTTTGAGAAGAAGTTCACAGCAGGATGAGCCTGCTGTGAACCTCATCAAACTTGCCATATTCTTATGAGTACCACATGTGCTTGTGATAATTGAGAAGCAATCAAGAAATAGAGACATCATGGTGAAGCTGTGTATGAAAGTGTGGCTCAGGGTTTGGTTTTGTTATGCCATTCGACAGTTGAATAGTGGGTCGGATAGCCTCTCAGAAGAGTGCCTCTATCCCAGGAGTTGTGAGCTAATCCAGTCTGAATGCACCCCTGGCCCCCTGTCCCTGTGGATTCACTCGGTAGCGGTGTGAGCTGACATGCTAACCTGACAAAGATGCAACGATGTGAGACGCTAATTCACTGAAACTGATCACGCCAGCCGAAACTTGTAGCGAAGTAACTTTGTTTTTTTTCTTTCTGCCTTTCTTTCTTTTCCCTGCTTCTCTTCTTTGTTTACTTTTGTTTTTCGTTGTGACTCTCTTTGTGAACTTGCTAATGTCTAGACTATAATAATGTTAGAGAATAATGAGGCAGCTAATGTTATGGCGTCCTGCTGAGCTTCATTCCTATCTGTTGCTGTGTTACTTCAAACGGGCAAAGAGGCGATAGAAACGTAGGCCTGTTTTCCCTGGTTACATATTTCACTCCTTTGTCCACCCACCGCTCACCAGCGAAAAGACTAGAATTTGAACAAGGGTTAAAACACAATGACTCCTGATTCCTGTCATTCTATTTCTACTTATGTGGCCATTCTTGTGTAACTCATTGTACACCAAAAAGCCCTTTGCATTTCAAGCGTAGGATTACTGTCATCCTAAAGCCGGGCATTCAATTACTATATTTTCAACCTCCAGGGCTAAATAAAGAGAGCAAGTCATCGACTTCTTAAGTTGCGTGCTGGCACAGGCCTGTCCACCCTCTGCCTAGTGCTTAGCTTTAATTTTGCCCATTACAGTCTCAGCTGGGCTCCACTATTCGCCCAGAACACTGATGGAGGCCGTTTGTTTGGTGCAGTTCTTTCATTGAGTTTCTTTCAGACTTTTTGCTCATGGAAGAAAGGGCAGGCGAGAATTATTTCATCAAAGGTTTTGGATTTTAGTCACTTTATAAGGATACATATAAAGACATTTTCCCTCCCAGCTGTGAGGGGTCACCTACATCTGTTCAATTCATTCAACTCTACTGGTACAAAGACAGAGGGATTTCTCTGAAAAGGTACCACGATGTCGGCGTGGGTTGTACCCACGGGAACAACAGCTTCCCTACCTTCCTAGAGTCCTGACCTCGGCCCAACACGTGTTTTTTTTTTTTGTATATCTCAGAGTATTCATCAACAAGGGGATAGCTTACACTTGACGTCGTCATACTCCAACATCAGAAGCGTGTAACCAAAGGGCTGTTTCTATAACAACCAATACAATGGTCCTATTCAAGTCAACGAACACTAAGAGTCAACTGTAACAACATGAAGAAACTAGAATCACAAAAACAGCAATTAATCATTCGTCTCATTGATTCGGTAAAATCACTAACGGCCTGATTTGCAGGTCATTGACGTGAAGATTTGGGTCTGAGTGTTTCATGTTCCCTTGGAAAGTTGCTGTTTTATGAGGTTGGATTTTTGTAATATTGCTCCATTTAATATCATTCCTTGGAGCGATAGACTGCTAAACTACATTTCCCATTATCTGGAAACAGCAACTGTGAACACTGATGTCTCCCCTAGCCCGCGCCCCGTAGATCAACTTTTCCCAAACAGCCACAGGTGGAACACAATCAGATTACCAATATCCACAGCCTGATATTAAAAACAGTATCAAAATAGTTCATAAATAAGTGGGCCCATTTTTGCTTTCTCAAACAGCCCAAAGCAAACAGTGGTGTTGTTTGTGCTCATGAAAACAAACTCGAAACGGTGAGGGCGGAGACGCAGACTCTTTGTAAAGCTTGACTCCTCTGCCACTGAACTCGGTGAACTCCCCATTAACCTTCAACCTCAGGGCTGGCACTGATTCCAGCCCTCCACAGCCAGCGGTCCTCCCGCCTGTCCCCCGCTTAGCTAGCAGGGCACTGAGTCCACACCTGGGCCGAGACCAAAATAACAGCGGCCGATATTTGTTATTAACGGCAACAGTGAAATAGGAACGCTCGATGGGTTCCACTTCATGGAAACAGTGGAGATGTACAGGGAGGTGCCTCGCAGAGTGAACATCCCAGGCTGGACACATGGGTCACCTGTGTTGTTAGTTCACTAGGGGGTGTGTTGGAATAGCAGTCATCATCATGTGTCCATTCCAATCCAAATGAATAACAAAATGTGAGTGGATGGATGGGGTGGGATGTAATTAAATGATTAGTTCTTATTTTTTGTTGTTCTGACAACCTCTGGGATGTAGATGAGTAATGTGGTATCAAAGATGTTTCCTCTGTGGTACAACCGGTTGGCGTGTTGCCCAATCAGCTTTCAGGGAAGTTGTTTCATTGTCACGTTACTAACTTGACTCCCGTACCAACCAACTTTATTATTTAAAAAAAACTTTACGTGAAACAAATAGCTATACCTTAATTTTCCAGGGGGACTCACACAGTAGATCCATGAAACATGTTTGTTCTTAATTAATGGAAGAGTTGCTCCCTATCTCACTTGTATTACCAACCCACATTTTACAAATTCCCTCATAAACCATCTCAATGGTCTATGATGCTATATAATACAAGGCATATTTTCTCCTCTTTGTTATGCGTGATTGTTTTGAAAGCATTGCATTGTTGTTCTTACCCTGCCACTCTGAATAAAAGATCATCAGGCAGCATTCACTAATTGTGATGAAATGCTTGAAATTCTGGCTTCAGAAACAGTGCAATGTCTTTAAATATTAGATAATAGAGTCTCTGTTTAGTCTGGATTTCCAGACATATGCTTTTTGCCAACTAAAGGATGTCACTTTCAGCTCAACAGGATCTTGTTGTTGTTTAGTTAACTCACTAACATAGACTCTGGTTCCTTAGATCAAGTTAGTGGCTAAATTGACCAACATGGGTTGTTTTCCATTTAATCATTTGAGCTTCATAAAAGCTGTATCTTTCTTCTTTATTTTCTCTTAGAAGCATTATTAGCTATTATGTTGTGTTCTTGTTTGTTGACAGCACTATTAAAGTTGCAACAGTTTGGTGTCTTCAAAGATTGTTCGCTTTACTTCCATGATGAGAAGAAATGGGTGTTGTCTTTGACATCTAAACCTTCTGTTTAGGTAAGATTTCTTTAAAGATAAATACAACCCCCGTACAGGTCAGATACATACACACATAAATACAGGATAATACAAGATAGTGTGGTGGCAAAAGTGTCCGATTCCCAGCTGAAAAGTATCGGGTTCAATCCCCAATGTCCACAACAAACCTGTATAGCCCCCCTTGAGCTAGAAGCCCATAATCCCTACCCGCTTCTTCATGGAACCTGAAGTTGCTTTGAATTGCTTCTGCTAAATATCAAATTAAAAACAGGGCTTACTTTGCGAGACAAGAAACGTACACTTCGGACCTCTCGTCTAATTGCCAGCCCGCATTGCTTTTGGTAGCCAGCCATGAAGATATTGGTTTGACTTGAAGGTTGCCGAGGCAGACAGTGGGAATACAAACAGACCCACACCCGGGCCTGCTCCCTGGAATCCAAAGCAGAGCTCCAGATGGCTAACTAAAAAGATTACAGTCCGGTCACATCAAACAGCATCTAAGGTGTTCTACATACACTCACGCACAGCGACCACACACACACACACAGACGCACACAGAACGAAATATAACAACATATGCACAAACACACATAACAACACATATACTACTCACGCACATACACCACACACACACACACACACAGACGCAAACAGAACGAAATATAACATGATATGCACA
>OOFH01050264.1:0-10596 GCA_900323355.1 Merlangius merlangus | reverse complement strand
TGAATCAACTTGCCTCCTTAATTAGTTAATTATCTCCATCTCTCAGTCAGACAGAGATTATGCGGTATGCTCTCTTAAATAAATATACCATTATTTATCTCATTCTGAATGGCTTATTTTGAGCAGCTGACATATAAGAGTGAGAAATTAATGAGAGCAGCTGTACGGAAGGTAAACATCATTACGAATAGTGCATAGAGCTGTATCCCATAATTTTTTAGCAAAAGACAGAACAGAAAGAATTGAGCGATAGGTATAGTCCCTAGATCAAAAGTGATTGAAGTTGATATGTAAAATGCAATTTAAAAGAAAGATGTAGGCGATACGGCTGATTTAACTGATTTAATCCATTTAACTCAGGCTGCATTTCCAAGATAATTAAACTAGAGACATACAACATGTATTATGCTAGTTCTCCAAACTGACTGTCTGTAAAGTAATTTCCTTAAGAGCTTGACACAATGTGACACACTTGGCCATGCCATTGACAATTATAAAAATATATCTGAACTGGCCCCTATACACTTTGGAAAAGGACATCTCGCCAGTGCTGGGCCCTGGAAGACTAGGTCTGAATGCTGACCCTGTGCACTGAGACAAAAGGATCGTATCCCGAGGTGATGATAAACCGCAGATGGGAAGCAGCGGTTCCTTTTAGCTGGAAAGAAAGAAAAATATAAAAGCTTCATCACCATGGCATCTATGATCTCTCATTTCTGTCACTTGTGTTAAGGGCACTTACTGAAATAGCATTTGATTGCAGTTGACCTTCGGTTTGTTCAAATTCTGCAATGAAAGGATCATTGCAGCATTTCTATTCTTTGACAGGTTAAAATATAAATTACTTATATAATTTCAATACAAGGTGGTTTATTCTCACCTGTTTCTGCGACAGATTGAAAGTCTTGAAATGTATCCAATGTGTTTGTTTCTATCTTCAGACTCTTTACTGAACAAAAGAATAAAAACACAGATACATTCTTGAAAGACTGACCATATGTAATTAGTGATTAAGAAACCAAATTATGCAATAATTTATGATAACTTTGATTGCATGAAAATATAGCCTTTACAATCTTTGTAGAGAATAAATACAGTTTGAGTACTGTTCGAGCAAAAAAATAAGACTACGGAATTACGGCTGCATTGACCTCATTATAAAGTTTCTTGTTCGTATCTTCTTAATTGTCACCAACCCCGCTTTAATTGTAGACTGTGTTAGCAAATATCTGATTTTTAATTCATGAAGGACACTGAACTGTTTGACCTTATACCATTAATTAGATGGAATATTTCATTATGTTTTAGCATTTCATGGGGAGAAATGCTCCTAATGAGGTATTTTATTTAAAATAGGCCTCCTGTTATGCAGGTGCATGGCATCAATCCATCACCTGCTCAGAGTCACTACGTCAAAGTCACTTGAGCACCTAGACATGGACAACACCATCTTTTGAAACAGCAGTTTAAAACAACAACTTCGGAAAGTATGTATCCTATATTACATTCTCACAGAACCAAGCATAAATAAGTCTTGTCAGTGTGTTGTAATTAGAAAATATGATTATATATGCATGGAAACTCAGGATCTGTGGGGAATTGCTCAGATAGGCCTAAAAACTTCCTGAAAGAGAGAAGTTGATGTGTAATTGGATATTTAGAAGTGTCAAAGTTAGATAGAACGGCATAACTCATATAGTAATGTATTTAGGTCTAATTAGGGCTTCCATTTTACACATAACAGATCTACACTTAGAATGATTACCCTGCTGGCACTGGCAGTGAACCAGTGCTTCTGAAAATAACAACATCCAAAGAAGGCAGTACACTAAGATATGTCAGGTAGCCATAGGGCTTGTGCATCGTGACGTCGTGACACACCACAATGACCTTATATTTCGGACGTTGATGAAACATAATTTGAATCCTTTATGGTATCGTTGTTTCGACCTAGATATGACTCGTAGAGTGGAACATGTTCCACGTGTGGTTTATTCAGAGACACAAGGTAGAGGAGCTTGCATTCTGGAGATGGTTCATGAAATACAGGTAATATTCAGTCTATGTTGGAAATGGGCGGAATGGTAAATAAACCACGCCCACAGGTTCTAATTTACCCAGGTAAACCTTTGGTCTCTCGTGGCCTGGGTGGAGTAGTAAAGCTGCCATTCTTGTAGGGTCTGACTTATCTTAAACCCATACAACTTTATATTGTGTTGCGTTGACCACTTTATGATTTAGAAGAAGAAGCTATTCAGGACGGGTGATAGCACTAAACACGTGTAATGAGGTACTGATGTTGAACATCATGTGGTCTAGAGCTTTTTTTTTCTCTCTCTTTTGTTCAGCGCTTAATCGTGAATTCATTTATAAACGTGACATTGCTTTGTTTGAGTCCACAAAGCATCTCATGCTGGACGTGGCAGGAAAACTTTATTCAGACACCACGAAATGTCGTGAGAATCGCCATAAAGAATTCCCATGATGTACTGCGACAGCCGTATCGCTATAGTCGCCGTGCGTACCGTTATAGCTGTCTATCGTCACTTGGTCGATTCCCGTGGTCTCAGCCAGGCGGACGATGAACTCCTGCGGGAACATCCCGGTGGACATCCAGAACGTCTCGGCGTTGCTAGAGAAAATAAAACAACGTATTCACGAACGGTTTACAAAACATTAAACCGGTGTACACTTCACGCGAAAACGAACGCGGACTTTACCCGTCGATGATGTTTCGCGGCGGTTGAGCCTCGTCGCTCGAGGACGCCAACACGACCTTCCCTCCCAACGAGCCAAGGGAAGAACCTGTCATCGTATCAATTCATCCATGAACGGTGAACTGCCGACGGATAAAGTGCGATAAAACACAATGCATTCGATGTAAGCAAAGCACTGATCTCTGCCGGAAGAGATGCAGTCGCTGTCTTGGCGTTGCCTTGCCAACTGACGCGCCATATATACGTCACGCATTTTGTCCGCGAGTTGACGCGACGTCATCATTGATGCGACGCACATTGTTCATCAAGAAGTAGCAGAAGTTCATCAGGTTTTTGAAATACGTATTCACCGGCGGAGACAGAGCTTCGTGGTTTGCGATGGCGAACAGGAGAGAGGACGTGGTTTTCGCCCGTGGAGCTGCGCAGGTGAGAAATCAATCATAGCCTTGATGTGACACTAACGTGACAGAATAGCATGGAGTGTGTTAGCCTGGCTACACTCACATTGCTATTAACACTGCGATGTGCATGGACCCCAAACTATAGATCTGTTTTAATAAGTCAAAACGAGGGTGAATGTCGTCGTCAAATATAAGTTATGATCGTTTGGTGACATGTAATCAGATCCTCGGTCAGAGGTCTCATCCATTGACACCTGGCCATGATGACCTGGGCTGACTTGTGACAATGCGAGCTGGTATAGCACATTTTGTTTTATCTGTGTCCTTTCATTTTCAGAGTGATGATTCTGACATATGGGATGACACTGCTCTGATAAAGGCATATGATAAGGCTGTCGCGACGTTCAAGGTATGGTGTTACTGTTACCTGAAGGGATGTCAGTGAGAATTGAATGACTTCAAACTTCACATCTCAATTCGGATTTTGTGTTCAAATATTCACGCCCATTTTGCAATTGAATATCTACTAGACTGCACTTAAAGATGAAAAAGACCCACCGGCCTTCAAGAAAGACCCCCCAGGAAAGAAGCGCAAGGGCAACAAAAATGATCTCAGCAGGAAAAGGAGTAATGCACCCCCAGACAAAGAGGTTGGTCAATCAATATACATCTGTTTATAAAACCTCCAACAACCCAACTGTCACTATAACCTGAGCATAGTCTTTACCGAGAACTTTTATAGATCCCACCTTGAACCTATTCTAGACCAAGAGCTAGACAATGTTGTGTGCCCACAATAAAAGTAATTGATCTTGGTCTACGTTTTGGAGGTTTTACTGTATGCTAAAGCGCAATGAATCCTCTATGGCTAAACTCTATCCTAATCCTTCTAACATATCTGAACGGTGCATACTTGTTGTGCCACAGTGGCAGGTTGGAGACTCTTGCTGTGCATACTGGTCAGAGGATGGCCAGCTGTATGCTGCCACAATTTGCAGCATAGACAAGAAGAGGGGCAGTTGTACAGTTTTATTTACAGACTATGGCAATCAGGAGGAGCAAAGCCTTCAAGATTTGCTCTTGGAAAACTCTGAGGTCGAAGAAGAAACTTGTGTTAAGGTAAAGTAAAGGACATTGTTGGACATGTTTTTGTTGGTTTTGTTTTTCAACCAACCTTGGAGGAAATGTAAGATGCCTTTTTAATATAGATTTAAAATGAATGAGATGATTGTGTATTTGAGTCTCCTAATGGAGGCGATTTGTCTGAAGACACTAATGGAATTCAGTGTGTGTATAGAGGAGTGCATTGGAATTCAAGCGATATGCTCTTTCTTTCTGTCTTTGCCCTGAATGAAGGTCAATGAAGCAGAATCTTCCACAGAGGAGAGCGACCGGTCTACAACACCTCAATCTCACAGACGGCAAGCACACAACAAGCCCCCAAAATACAAATCCCCCAGAGAACCCCCTCCAGTGTTGCCCCCTGGTCTTCCTGGATTTCCCCTCGGCCCACCCCCAATGCCAGGCTTCAAATCGGTAAGAAGGACTCCCCTATCAGTAAGCCTCACACCATCCATTCCTTCATTAGTCAGCGGAAAGAGGCTCGGGCCACCTTGCACGGCAACACCTAAATTCCCTTATGAATTAATTAATTTGTTGGTGATATGAAATCAGACAACATATGTTTGATAAATATTTTTTCTACCGAAAGGGAGGAAGTAAACACTCCAGTGGCCCCTTCCCTCCAGCCTGGCCCCCCATGATGCCCTGCGGTCCCCCAGTAAGTCTCACGATAATCTCTTTGTGATGCAAATAAAAGTCACCTTTCATATTTTATAAACGCACAGTGTTCTTGAATCTATATATACAGAACTCTCTTTTACCAAATTTGTTGTTCTACCAAGTCGCCACGCAAGTTCACAGACTGAGTGTGTCTCCGGTTTCACTTCCTCTGAGGTCATTCTCCTGTTGTTTTTTGTTTGTTTTATTTTCCCACTTCCTTAGATGATCCCGCCTCCTCCGCCCATGAGCCCTGACATGGAGAATGACGAGGCCCTGGGTGCCATGCTCATCTCCTGGTACATGAGCGGCTACCACACAGGATATTATCTGGTCGGTGCACTGACTTTAATGGACCCTTATTTACCGCCGGGTTGGGATGTCGATTTTCTAGCCATTATCGTCCCTATAGGGACATTACACTTGGCAGTCAATGTGCATCGTATCACACCCGGCATCAGACATGATCGATCAATCATACATCACACCTGGTGGTAAAGTATAGCTGTATTAAGTAGGTAGGGATAGCAGAATAGTTTCGGTGGTTGGGTTGTTTTATTCCCTACTTAAAGGTTCTTGATTTGATTCCCCGATGCCTGAAACCTTTTGTGGCCCTAACTGTAATGTATGGAAAAAAACAACTGACTTGACTTTTCTGTTTGCAGGTATCTTAAAGTCTCTTTAGAAAAAAAAAGTGTATTCTATACGGTGGTACATTCAGTTACGGTTATATTCATTCAACTTATTCTAAAGAAGCTGTGGCAGTTTGGGGAATTTGTTCAGCTAATGCATTTAAACCGTGCTTGTTCACAAACTGACGTTGCGGTTGTTGTGTCTCGAGGGGAATAAAGATCCCTGACATACGCTTTTTCTCCCTTTCTCCCAGGGGTTGAAACAAGCACAAAAAGAATCTGCTCCACGCAAGAAGTCCAACCACAAGTAACTGATGCTGCCTCTTTAGTCCTACACAGATGGCTCTGTCGAAAAGTGAACTGTACAAACTGTATTATGAATGTTGGTTTCTTTTTTTGTATGCTTTGTAAAAAAAAAAATGATATGTATAATAAAGGCTTCCTCACACAGTGTTTTGGTAAGCTGTGTCTCCTGTTTGACTAATGAACCCCTTCCTGCCTCTCTTGTAGCTTGGTGCTAAACGATAGTGCTAGATTTCCAACATTCCTGCTCAATGCTTTTGTTTTTTTTTGTGGTAGGTGGCGCTCTTGTTTAATAGCGCATTTTATTAACGATAAATGCCCATTGGAGACCTCTTATTCTAGTAAACAGAATGCTGAGCAGTTACAGCATTTGCCTGTTATGGCTGACATTGTCCAGTAGAAGCCTCTCTTCCCAGAGTGCACATCCTTTGGGTGGCAGCAGTGCATTATGTTCCAGGGCCAGGGTATCTGCAAGAAAAGAGGACATTTCTTTCTAGCTACATCGTATATCAGTTAACTGTTGGGTTTTAGGACGGTTCTTAGTCATGCTCCTGTGCCACTGGTGCTTTGCACATGGTTAATTCAGGCGATGGTCTCAGAACAGGGACAGCATTCATGTCATCCCTCTCCCCTGAGGAGTTCTCTCCTCTACCCAATATAGGACCACATCCATCATATGCTTTGATATTATATTCCCAGCATGGGTGCATATCACCTTAGGGTTCTGGTGTAGGGACAAAAGAAGAACTCAAGACTCATCAGTCTGGTGTCGAATGGATTATAGAACTTATTTACCTGTAGCTGACAGGGAAATATCTTTAATTGTTTCTATGTATCAATAACTCTGAGATGACACATGGAATAACCTGAAGAAGAGATGGATGAATGTAGTGTATGACCAATTTACTCGTACAAATAAGTTATTCCTGTAGGTGTACTTCTACTCACCGTGGGATTTAATATCCTATAATCCTTTCATATTTCCAATACTAAACGTAATGCGCTTCACTTGTCTAAAGTACTATTTCCGTAAGTTGTATTTTCAGCACGGTGAGAACGGCACTGTATATTGGATCCATGCTTATTTATAGCAGAGACAACCACATGTAATTACAACCAGGGGAGCCAGCGTTGCTCTGCTTCATTTGTAATGTTTTCACTTCTCGAGAAAGGGGTCCAAAGCATGCATTCTTCTACTAGTGGTTTGGTTGGCTTCCCTTCCCACTGCCCTGTTTCTACCCTGGTGGCATTCCCCTGCTCTGCTGTAAGACTTCCAGGGCGAAGGACGGTGGAATAGGAATGTGTATAGTGTAAAGTGAGAGTCTGATGGTGTGCTGTGTTGGGGCCATGTGATCATCCTCCTGCTGTTCTGTGGCCCATCGCTCTCCTTGTGAAGAGCGGCCCCTTTGTTTATGAGCTGCCTGTGGCTGACATTTCATATCCCCCGGTGACGGCGCCAATGTGGACGCTTTCCTTCCACTTTCAACAGACGCATCTTAATCCGTGGCACATTGGGCTGTTTTTCCACGCGTATGTGTGAGTAAAGACGGAAATGCAGTCCCTTTTTAATGCAATATGTACATGAAGGATGTTTTTTTGATACGGTTCATAAAGGAAATATATCTTGTGCACCCAGAGCCAGGATTAGAAATAACCAATATCAAAGCCAGTACAAAGTTGTTTTGGCTTGCTGAAGTCTGAGCAAAAGAAACCCCACACGGATGTGATAAGGATCCAGCCCCGGGTTGAAGGATGGCCAGGCCGTGCGTGGGAAACCATGGGCTCTCTGATATGTTGATCCATCCCCTCTGGACCCGCAGTGGCTGGTGTGTAAACATTATATGAGCACACCGAGCCTTCCAGGGAAGAGATACTCCTCCAAGTGTTTATTGCTGCATTAGCTGCAACACCTAGGGGGCTCTGTTCTATAATGTAACTCCCATCATCAACACAAACATCCTGATGTAAATGAGGGGCAGTGGTTATAGATGTATACAACGCGAGCATCCAGCTGGGCTGACAGGACTATTTACTACTGCAGTACTACTCTGTTACTACTGCAGTACGTGGGTCTTTCTCTTTCTGAGGCATATTCAGTTTGTGCTGCTAAGCTGTTTTTTCTGAGGACCATGTTTCATAGGGAGAATTATAGGCTTGTATAATTCACCACTTGATTTAACATGTCAGAGTCTGCAATATGACCCAACAAAAAACACAACTATCATAAAAACCTTTTCATTGCATCAGTGTTTTTTGTATATCCATGGTGACCCCAAAAAAATGGTAGCCAGTATGTGTAAACACGTACTAAATTTAGATTTGGGTGGCTTAAGTAGACCAATATGAGGACAACAGGGAGGGCAGTGTGTAACTGGAATAAAACTGAAATGCTTGTGCCAAAACCAAAAGGGTTTTACTGCAGGCCGAAAGTCAGAAAGCTGTGTAATATTCTAAGAATGCCTGACAACATTAGGCATTAAAATATATGAAATTATGTTTGTGTAATGAATCATCTCAACGAAACACAACCATGTCTCATTTAAAAAATAGAAATTATTTCGCAAGTGTTAGCAATAGGTGTCCTTGAATGACCACTACTTGATTCAGATAGGAAGGGCTGCTCCAGCTTTGACCTTTGTTTCTCTTAGCTCAAAGATTTGGCTGAATAAAATCAAGGTTAACCTACAATTCAGTTGCAACATTTTTAGTTTTCTTTTGATTGCATGTGGCCCTCCGCCACCACAGGGGTCGGTCTTAACTTGTGTTATAGCCATAAGAATAAGAATCCGCTCTATAGGCGACTGCTTCTGCGTAGACGCGACTCCTGCCAGTGACACCGATCCCGGGTGACCCTCTGAAGTCTCAGAATTCCACACACAGCGAGTTCGGTTGATTTACAATGAAAACAGGCAGACTGACGTGGGCAGTCCTGCAGTACCGTCCGTCATAGTGGGTGGGTTATAATGCTCGTCAATAAAATGACATTCCAGTGCCATACCCTGAACCCTCCTCTCAATAGCATTCCATAGCTGGATTTTCTTATTTTAAAATAAAGATGAGTTAGGAAATGGCAAACCTGCAAGCCAGAGCGGGTTAACATGCATGATTTTCACCTAGAATTGTATTCTACATCTAAATTCTAATCATACCCAAATCAATAATCCAAATATTATGCACCAAACTGATATATTTTTAATTGCATAAATAATGAAAAGCTTATGATAGCCTACTATTCAGCCTCATAACTTTGACATCTCAGAATAAAAACACGCTGTGATTCACGAGTGATTTTGGAATCTTTTAAAATTTGAAGGGATCAATAAGTTATCATAGAGCTCACTGTTGTTTCGACTAAACCCAACCTCAATCAGCTGGTTAACAGCAAAGCCCACCGCGCCGCTTATGCTGCAGATAAGAACCCCACCGGCAGAGGTCTCTGGACACATAACCGGAGCAGAAGTTGGGTCGCGCACTACTGTTTGGTGTCACCATGTCAGGCAGTCAACACAAGCGCCTGAGTGTGTGTGGACGTTGAAGAGAACGAGCAGAACAGAGATCGGACGGCGTCTACCGGGGTTACTTTCAGATGAATCAGAGTCAAAGTTGATAAATCCTGTGGGACTGTGGTTGCCACGACTGAGTGGGACGTTTATCTGCGCTTAGCTGTTTGGAACTTGCGGACAGAATTTCGAATTGAACATCCACTCAAACAACGAAACTTATCAGAAGCTGCAAGTGGATTCCGCAAAGGAGAACATGTTTTGCCGGAATCAAACTACAAGGGCGACTGTGGCCCGCGGCTCTGCCCTTGAAATGGAGATACGGCGCGGGAAGTTCAGAAGGAGCCTTTTCTTGGACACATCACAGGTAGACCTGGAACTGATCCACCGAATGCACCGTGACCAAACTCACCACACACACACTCTCTCTGTCTCTCTCCCTTCACACACTTTGCAACTTTATTTTCTCATGGTCATCTCAACTGTCTAATAACTGAGAAGGAATGGTATTATGAAGTCGAGTGTGCGTGCGTGCGTGTGTGTATGCGTGTGCGCTCTTGCGTGCGTGAGTGTTTGTGTAGGGGGATGAGTGGCTGTCCGTTCCCCAGGCTGATGTGTGTGACGCATTTGCCCTGTCTGCTTGAAGCTGTTCTTTTTAAATAGTATTTTATTATTCATGTCACATGGTAGTCCAAACACAGACACACTGCGTGACTCTATCGACCCGCGGTGATCTCATGCCGGAGTTAAGACCTAATCCATGAGATCATCCTGGTTCTAACACAACCCTGTGTCCTTTTTTTGCCCCTACAAGATCTAGCCCTAGGTTTTTCGGAGAGGTATTTTTTGGGGGCAAGATTACCTCAATAATGAATCAACCGGCAATTAACAAATTCATTGAGGTCCTGTTCCTAAGTCAAAGTGGTTGGGCATGGCGCAGCTCACTTGGCATAGGCCTACATAATACACTTGATGAACTTCCTCTGTTTCCCATTGCATTTCCTAGGCTATGCATCCAGGTTGAGACATTTCTCTTGTTGTAATTGTATTGTTTTATTACCTGCGTATCATACTGCTTGATACTCTATAGACAAAAGCCTGACTTTCTCCTGACTTTCCCCTCTCTCTTTCTCTCTCTCTCTCTCTCTCTCTCTCTCTCTCTCTCTCTCTCTCTCTCTCTCTCTCTCTCGCTCTCTCCCTTTCTCTCTCTCTCTCTCTCTCTCTCTCTCTCTCTCTCTCTCTCTCTCTCTCTCGCTCTCTCCCT
>OOFH01050256.1:0-10622 GCA_900323355.1 Merlangius merlangus | reverse complement strand
TGTTCACTAGCCTGGGGCCTTGCCATGTGGTTCTTTTTTCTACCTTTTCCTGTTTGCTAACATTACACCATAATGGGGGCTAAACAAACACACAGGCTACTCATTTCCTATTTAATTTGATGAATAACTTGAAAGTATCGATGTGAAGCGGTTTCCAGCAGCCCACTGCTAGTTTACCCACCAGACTTCTTCTTCTTCAAAAAAAGTGCTAATCCCACCACAAATAAAATTCAGTTTCAATCTTTTGAAATTAATTTAGAATATCTTAACATTATCATTCCCCACCACAGTTCTGTGGTGTGTGCAGGTTAACTCAAACCATCCTTTGTGGAGTTCTTTAAGTACAATGAAGGTTTATTACTGGAGAGGAGGCATTACCAGCTCATGGGTCAGAATTGACAACCGTTTGGACCAATCAAACTAGACTTCTACTGGTGAGTGACAGCCACTGATTGTTTCCCCTCCCCTCTTGTTATCTTTGCCCAATCGGCATCCTGCAACAGGCCGGTATGGAAGGCTGGTTAGCCTATGACGGGTAAGATCCCTCCTTGAAATCCCGGGACAACCTAAGGCAGGCACAGTCACGATTACTCTGCCGGGTCACTGTGAGCCCTGACTCACCCGCTCATAAAGTGACCCAGAAGACTTGGAAGAGATGAAACCACCACAGGAAAAGCCATTGGGTTGAGAGGTGGAGGAGGGAGATGTGTCAGAATCGAAAACAATAACATGTGAGGAAGAGCCAAAAGGAACTCTGCGAATGGATCCTTCAGTTGGGGGATCTGTGGCTTATAACAAACGACACCGCAACTCTCTGAACGCAAAGGCCGGAGAGAGCCTTGGCGGCAAACATCAGAGCCAAAGAAGAATATCGGAACATAGTGCTATACGGAAACTGAGAAACGGTCTTGCCTGAAGCGCCGTCAAATGAACATGCAAATCCAAACACCCAAACCTGCCCTCCTTGTGGGGCCGGGGCCTATATATCCACCCGATATTGGTTGAGCATCCCCTAGATATCGCTAGCCAGTTGTAGAGTACCATTTCCATCCCAATTGCCCGCTGACTGTAATATAACCTAAAGGCGTGGGTCCAAAACAATTAGTAGCCCTCCAGCAGCCGAAGCCTCCTGTTTAGTGTAGGAGCTGCTGCTGTTGGCACAAACTAAAGTGGTGCGCGGGTTTGGGTTAGAGAATCAGACTCTAGCAAATGTTGTTCATTCAACAGCAAAAGGCAGAGGTGGGGGAACGCTTTGGCGCTGGTGGGAACCGCCTCGCCTCCTGACTTCACGGTTCACCCCTCTCCTGCTCTGGGCTGTTTGCTTTACTCTTCAAAGGTCACCGGGAGCCACCTAACACGTTGACCTCATTTAGTCTGTATGGAGTTTGTGTGCGTGTGCTATGATGGTCTGTGGTGAGACAGTAGGCTCTGCTCCAACACGGGGACCAGACTCTACGGACGGATGGACGAACGGGGGGGGGGCGCGAGGGGTCTCTAACATCAACCACCTTTCTCCCTCCTTAGCGCTGCAGGTTATGAGGCAGTTATCCTTTTTAGTTTCCAAGCATCCAGCAAGTGTGTTTGTTTGTGTGAATTGTGTGTGGTGTGCCTGGTGTCCGGCCCGGTCTGTAGGTGAGTATATATGTCTGGTAAGTACACTTTATGTGTGATGTTGGGCAATGCACAAATTAAAAGTGCGCGAGCAAGGAAGATTGAATGAGTGGTAGTAAATGAACTGCATTTATATAGCGCTTTTTCTGTAACCAATGGCCACCCAAAGCTTTACAATATTACCTTACAATCACCCATTCACACACCGACGGCGGAGTCAGCCATGCAAGGCGACAGCCGGCTCGTCGGCAGCCGGCTCGTCGGCAGCAGTCAGGGTTAGGTGCCTTGCTCATGGACACCTCGATACTCCGAGCCGGGGATTGAACTAGCAACCTTGCGGTTACTGGCCAACCCGCTCTACCTCCTGAGCTACTGGCGCCCAAGTACTTAAACACAGTGTCAAAATATCATGTATAACATTTTATAACCTCTTTTAAAGCATTGTGGTTTACGGGGCAACGGTTAAACAAAAGAAAGGAACTTGTATGATGAAGCGAGATCACATCATATAACGTCTGTTTCCAATGCCAAATGAGCTGCTACCATCTCTGGGAGATGTAATGACAGCCAGCCAGCTTGAGAACACCAATATTTATTTATTTTCTCCTCCATATTCTGTCTGAAAATATTAATCCTGTCTTTAGTCTCCGGATGAATTTTTGTGTGTTGGAAAATAAAACCATTTCAACCGAGTTTTCCAACCATAATCGTATACTACTCTTGTGTGTGCGTACACACACACTCTCACTCTCACTCTCTCTGTCTCTGTCTCTGTCTCTCACTCAAAGTGATGGAGCTGACTGCCCTTTTTGAGCCTCATGCTCAAGCACATCGTACTGACTGGGTGACGTCGGATCAAAACTCTCTAGCCTCACAATGGCAGCGGGCAGTAGGCACGACTCCAGATTCAGTGGCAGTCTCGCTTATAACGAGAGACATTTTTGGGATGGTATCGACATGGAAAGAGTTTTCAATTAATAGAACCATGATATAATTTTCATTCTGAAATCACCCAACCCTAGCGTTGTCTTGGATTGTTGTTAATGCGTATGAGGTTAGCATGTTGAGTAGTACGTCTGCAGGTATGGGAGAAGAATGGATGTTGTGTGAAGGTAAGATGTCTTGCCCAGTCAAGCTTAGTTGCTGTAACCCTTGTCTTTTGTGTGTTCCTGCAATACCAGTGCCGTGCAGACAAGATTTCCCAGGCTCCTGAAATTGGTAAGCTTGGAAATGTTCTCCCCCTTGTTGCTCAATAATAAAATAAATACTAGAAAATGCCTTTCCTGCAGAAAGTCCGGTGAGTGCTGAAGTGCAAGGTGAGGTCGAAAATATGTTTTAGTAAAGCCGTTTTAAGACGTAAAGAAATGTTGAATGGCTTAAATGAAGGGAAGGGATTTGAACTCAAGTCTAAATGGAGTAAACATGAACACCATTTAAAAAATATAAAATGGTTGGAAACAAATAAAGTGACTTATAACAAATAGTTAATGTGATCAAGTTTGAATACATTTGAGATAAAATAAAGAATAGACGAGCTGTTCTGATAGATGTGTGTACGTGGTAGTAACTTTAAGTATGTTATGGATAATGGACCTTATATCTAGTTCATCGAATTAAGCACACAAAAATTACTTACTCTTGATTCTCAGCTTCAGCACTCGCCTAATAATCGTATTGTTTCATTTCAAGGTTTTGGGCAGATGAACATACGAAAAATAATAGCATTTGAGCTCTTTTGTGTTCCTTGCTGTGTTGCCCCCAACCACAACTCCTCTTCGTTTGTTCTATAAGGACGGACAAGACCTCCCGCCACCCATTGTATTTGACGTGGAGACGCCCACCGTCATCCCCGCCTGCAAGGTGAGACGTCAGGTCCCGCCTGTCGGCATTGTGCGGGCACTTTATCGAAGGCGCAGCGACCTCCCGAGCGGGCTCGCTGCGTCGCCTGTCCAATACGTTGGACCCCAGCTGTCCTCTTGTTTATTTCAGTGGACCCTTCAGAGAACTCAAAACAAGGCTTGTCCGTGACACACCCTGTTGGCAAAATGTGTAAATATAAAACATCTTATTTGGTTTCACCCATTTACAGGGCAGCTGCTTTGGCTCGGATGAAATCAAGGCCATCATCCTCCGTTTCCTGCAGCAGTGAGTCTCTGTCCACGATGCAGCCGGTTCACCCACTAGTCACAATCTCACCGGTGTCCATGTTATCTGCTATGGTTGTGTACATGTGTCTGTATGGTTGTGTTCCAGGTATTACAGCATATACGACTCCGGGGATAGACAGTCCCTGCTGGATGCCTACCACGACGGGGCCTCCTTATCTATGATGACGCCGTACTCCACTCAGAACCCTTCAAGGTATAAAGTGACACAGCCATGCTTCAATGCAAACAAAATGGATGTTGCGCGTCCTGGCACTTAATGTAAACACTTCGTATGTCGTACTTTGTTATAGTACTTCGTTATGTAGCATCTTACCCTAAGCAATCTTGGTTGTATACGGGGAATGGGTTGACCTAGTGATTGTTAGTGCTTGACACCTCTTTGAACATCCTTACTGTACCGACAGTGGTCACATGTCTGAATAAGAGGCCACGCGTCTCTGAACGGACCATGTGGCGCCCAGCGGGACGGGTGTAACCTCTCGCCCTCTCCACAGGAGCAGTCTGGGAGAGTACCACAAGGACAGTCGCAACCTGAAGAGGGTCAAAGACACGAGTGAGTCTCCTGTGCAGACAAGACTATCACGATGAGAACTTAAAGCCCATCCGTTTGCCCGTTGCTATCCCTTTGTCGGTTCCACATCTGGAACAGATGCGCGTTGCATTTCCGACGACGCCCCCCCTCATGATGATGATCTGAACACGCCCTCCTCTCCGCTGCAGCCCTGCGCTACCGTCTGCTGAAACACACACGGCTCAACGTGGTGGCGTTCCTGAACGAGCTGCCCAAGACGCAGCACGACACCGCCTCCTTCAACGTGGACGTGAACACCTACACAGTACGTTCTGCTGCATAGTGCTACTGTGGCACTATGTTGTTTTAAAGTCGTATGATCAGGAACGTCAATATAAGCCATCTTCATCCTCATCGTCCTCCGCTTATACGGGTTTCGGGTCGGGGGGGGGCAGCAGCTCAAGCAGGGGGCCCCCAGACTTCCTCTTCCCGGGCCACATCTTCCCCCACGACACAATAAGAACTTGGAGTTGGGTGGAACATGTTTAGTGTGTCTGCGATGGAGGTGCAAGTTGTTGTTATGAACGGCTGGGCCAGCCCCTGCTGTAGCCAAACAGAGAGCATGCACGCCTCAAGGGAGGTTCAGTTTGTGTACTTGAATATCTGCTACCTTATATTCAATATAACAGGTTTCATAAGACGGCCAACCTTTTTATGGTCGGGAGATGAATGACCACGAATTAAATCAACAAACTGGCAATGTGAACTGCATTGTGATGCCCCCTTCTGTCACCAAGTTATACTTCATGTCTTTGCAGGGGATACCCTGCTTGGTTACTCTGAGTTCATGTTTCTTCTGATTTCTCCTGTAGACTACCCTGCTGTCGTTCACCGTCAGTGGAGTGTTTAAAGAAGGTCAGTAGTCTGCTACCAGACTTTCAAAGTTGGGATTATTTGTAATATTCGTAGGCGTGTATGTTGTCTATGAGTGAACACATGTCTGTTTTCGTCTTGTCACAGTGGAAGGCAAATCGCGAGACTCCACCATGGCCTTCTCTCGAGTGTTCGTCACGGTCCCCGCCGGCAATTCAGGGTGAGCCTCAAATGCCTAGGCATAACGCTTTCTATTGACTTAATTCCTGCTACGTGCCTTGTGTCCATACTGAGTGTTGATCTAACGACATGTTTTACATAGTGTTAAACGTATAACAAAGCGCCCCCCCCCCCCTCCTGTCTAAGGCCATCTAATCTTGTCTCATGTACGTTAAGTAGGGCTGTCAAATTAACACGTTAATTTCGATTAATTGACGCGTTAAAAGAATTAACACCGATTAACCGCGCTTCTATAGTGCCCTTTGACCCGGACCGGTGGTCATTTGCGTTGAAACAAAATGGAGGCAGACCAGAAGACGCAGCTCTGCCCCATGAACGAAAAGTTCAAGTTTAAACTCCCAGACGGAACTGTAGATAGGAACACCGTCATCTGCAATCTCTCTAGTAAGGAATTTTCCTATCACCGCAGTTCATCAACCCTTGAATATCACCTCAGCGCAAAACATTTGGTAGCACGCTCGCAGGTACGAGCTGCCACAGCCCCTGAAGCTGGCGCTAGCAGCCAGCCTCGTCAGACACACTCGACTGAGATGCATTGAATCTTGAGTGAGATGGAAATGTTATCAATTGGATCTTAAAATGCACCGTAAGTTAATGAAAGACATAAAAAAAGACATTAAATAAAAGAGGCATTGAACTTTAAAGTCTATTCTGTATATTATTCATTGAATCACTCATCTGCCATAATTTACTAGAATTGAATTATTTTTAAATACTTTCTCGGAAAAATGTAGGTATGCGATTAATTAATCACAGCCTGTAATTAATTAGATTAATTTTTTTATCGCTTGACAGCCATAAAATTAAGTTGTCTTAACGGTAAACATGACTATCGATCACATAGTAACAATGTGTTTGCTGCCCCTAACAGACTATGTATAGTCAACGACCAGCTGTTTATCCGGATGGCCACGACGGAGGAGATACGCAAGGCGTTTGTGGCCCCAGCCCCCACCCCGTCCTCAAGCCCCGTGCCCACCCTCACAGCCCCCCAGCAGGAGATGCTGTCGGCCTTCTCCCTCAAGTCTGGCATGAACTTTGAGTGGTCCCAGAAGTGAGTACAACCCCAAGTTAGGCACACCTATTGGTATTGGTGGGAATGCAGGAAAGTATTAAGTTGTAGTCTATAGTCTGTACTTTCAAATCTCAATGTTACATAAACAGGTTTTTATTGTAATAGTCATGTTAGGATAACCCTTAAAAATATTTCAGACCTCATTTGGGAAAAAATCTTTCAATTGTCATGACTAAATGAAAGATGATTGTTTCCATATCGCCCAGTACCTGATTGGTACTTAAGCCATTCAAATGCCATTTTAAATGCTGTGGTCTCTTGTCTTTCTCTTCTGAAGGTGTCTTCAGGACAACGAATGGGATTTTAACAGAGCTGCTGTGATCTTTACAGAGTTGAAGGTAGCCTGATAACTCTAACTTCATGTGGTACTTTTGTGATTGTCTTTTCAGTAATTCCATTATGCTAAACGTGCTTACCTTTATGCTTTTCCTTCTTTCTTTTTTTTCAGACGAACGGCAAGATCCCAGATGTCGCCTTCATAAAGTGAAGATGTTATTCAACGAGGATAGTGACATTTGGTTTCAGGCGAAGAGCTCTATTTTCAATGGGTTTTGTTCCAGCCCCATCGTTTAGTCCTGTTCAGTGGATTATATTAAGACCAAGAGACATTTTGATTTCATTGTTTTAATGACAATATCCTCGCTGACCTAAATCTTATAATAAAATTTTGGTTCTTACCTTAGTGTTTCTTCGTTATTTTGTATACAAAACTATTTCATTGTTTCATATAAATAAAATACTTAAAATACAAGCTATGTATCATATTATTCCACAATTTGCATAATGTACTGCATGAGCTACTGTGGCATAAGCAATACAGGGTTAGGGGGTACTGCATTTTATTTATTTAAATACAATCTACTGGGGCAATTAGACTGACCATGCTAATAGTAAATTGAGAAGTGGTTTCAACCCTGGTATCAAGTTGTCTGGTTGGTCTGGTTTGCAAGAACACTGCCTGTGTCAGGGCCGTTACAATCCCCTCTATGATTCGCGTTGCCATCGCCGTGGATGTCCCACGATCATCGGATTATCCCAGTGTACAGAGCATTTCCACGGTGATCATACTGGTAACCTCACCATCTGGGATGGGAGCAGCGGTAGACCTACCCAGCCTGACCAAGAGAGGCTCAATTCTGACCCCGCTTTTGGCCAACAGAAGGTCTCACTGTAGGAACTTCATAAAACGCTATTCGTGTATATCAGGACTGTACTTTGACTTTAAAATATGAATAATAGGTTTATATATACATGGACAGCAAAGAGAATTAAACAATAATATAAAAGGCATTGAGAATCATAGCTTTGCGTATCTATACGTAATATAGATACACTTGTTTTTTATTAAATACATAATACAAATTTTAATTTTGAGACCTCACAAAGATGGCGTCTTGCTGTGTCTCTTCCGGAAGTTGTCAGGCTTGCGTCATCACGCACCGTTGTTTATCGTACCTCTAGTTCACGTATAACAATAAACAACCCAGAAACAAGGGATACGCGTTAGGACCTGTCGCTTGAATCCGAGACAGATGTGGTCAGAAAATGTGAACTTAAACAACAAATAGCAAGTGAATCATCTTGTTAAGCCCGTCTGGATTCTTCCCGGTCCTGAACACAAAGGATTTTCGAGTTTTGGTGTCAAGAAACCACAAGAGTGACGGTTCACCCCCTTCCCTAGCCCCTCTTTAGCTAACACTAGCTCAGTCTTTGCTTGCACACTTTTGTTGGTTTGTTATGCAGTGGCCAGAGGACTGTTCTCGCGTGTGTTCTCCTCTGCCACCTCTTTGTTCCCTCACTCCCCTGTCTCCAGCCCCATGTCTCGCTGGCTCTTCCCTTGGTCAGGCTCGATCAAGAAGCGGGCCTGTCGGTACCTCTTGCAACACTACCTCGGCCACTTCTTGCAGGAGCGTCTGAGTTTGGATCAGTTGGGTTTGGACTTGTACAATGGCAGTGGTGTCATCAAAGACATCAACCTCGACGTTTGGGTGAGTTGGCGTTGGGAGAGGCTGTCAACTTTCCAGCCCTCACTCCATGTTTTTGTCGAACTCGTGCACCCTCGACTATTTCGCAATTGGGAGTCGAGTTCATCAACAATCCTCAACGTCATGTGTCTCCCTTTTACAAACTCTTGGAACAGCAGTTAGAAGAACCTGCGACGAATTACAGTGTCAGAATCTGTCCAGTTGTCATTGTTTTCTCACATTGCCTGCATTACCTAAATCATGGCTCTTCTGGCCAACACCATGAACGAAAACACATGACATTAAAACGTCCACCATTCCTGGTTTGTTTGTGCTCTTAATAGGCGGTTAATGAGTTCTTGGAAACTCTCGGTGCCCCTCTGGAGATTGTGGACGGATTCGTGAGCAGCATAGCAGTGACCATTCCCTGGCAAGCCCTTGTGACAGATCACTGCACCTTAGAAGTAACTGGCCTTCAGATAACATGCCGACCCAAGTATCGAACCAGTAAGTCACCTGGTAACCCAAACTTGTTATGTCTCTCGCTCCCTCTCTCTCCCCTTTCTTCCCAATAGAAGACCGGACTGAAGCATTGTATGCATGGACACTTTCATCTCAGTACTCTTGTTGACAATTGGCCTCATGGCCCATACAGAAGTTATAACAAAACTGAACTACAGTTCAGTTTAAATATCACTGCTGGTACTCATTCGGGTTTCATTGTTTGACTGATAAATTATTTGTCTTAATAAATACCGGCTATATCAACCAAATTAGCTCAGAGAAAATCTTCAGTGGGAATAAAGCAAATGTTTATCTAGCAATGTGACTACCTTTGTGTCATCGCCACAATCCCAATGATCATCTGCTGAATGCTGTTTGAGAGTGAATTGATGCTTGTGCTCAGGCGGGAGTTGGGACTCCCAGGGATGGTCGTCCAGCATGACCTCCAGCATGCAGCTGGCTCAGGAGTGTCTGAAGGACCCCCCAGAGGCGTCGGAGGAGCCGCCCGCACCGCTGGAAGGACTGGAGATGTTCGCACAGACCATCGAGACAGGTGACTAAATCTGTGTTCCTGGAGAGGTTCCTCATAGAACCCTGCAGGTTGGAGTTTCAATGTCCAGATGGTTCGAATGAAGAGACGGCCACAGCCTGAAGAGGATGATAATATCAAATTTAAGGCAAAGCCACGACTCTGGTAAAGCACAGGCTATTGCAATATATATACTGTATATCATTTTTTTTTTTGGAATGTCTCTTACTGATGTGATGTCGCTGAGTACAACGTTTTGCAATCCGGGCCGGCTTTCGTCAAGAACATCTCTTAAGTCCACCTTCCTGTTTTGTCCAAACATTTCTCCCAAACATCACCAGTGATTAGATTACTTTGCATTAACGCTACGGTAGGCCGTTTGGAGAAACCAGAGAGAGTATCCAACCAAAAGATTTAAATCCCACCCATCCCATCCGGCCTCCCTCCGAAGCCACCCTCCCCAAAACACGTGACTAGTGCGCTAGCTTAAGCAATAGGTCTGCCTATCCTTGTGGAAGCCTCCGGTAATGCGCAATCAGTGCAAGGGCAGAGGTTGGTAGGTACACACCAAAATAAATGTCCTACCCTACCTTTTAAGGCAGCCTACAGATAGCGTTTGGTAAGGATATCGTTTTCATTATGTGTGAAACAGTGCCTACGTTGCTATGATGTCTGGCTAAGCAAAATTTGCAAACCTTGACACGGGTGTGTGTATGTGTGTACAGTCCTCCGTCGCATCAAAGTCACCTTTGTGGACACCATCGTCCGCATCGAGCACCAGCCCCTTGACCTGGAGACCGGCGTCGCCTTGGAGATGCACATCAAACGGTAAGCCCCACCCCCGTGACGTGGGAGGGAGAAATTATTTTTGTTTCGTATTCACTTTATTCCTTCTTTGCCAAATATGAAGAGTAGAATGCAACCCTCCATTTGACCAACGTCCTGAAAGACCCTACAACAACAACAGCTGCTATTTGACCACAGATGTCCCAGTATGTGATTGCAGGGGAAATGGTGGCCTGGGATCAGATTTCCCCCTTAACCTCCCCTCCTGTACTGTAGCCCTTCCAGAAGACGAGCAGAAGATGCTGCCTTACTTGTCAAGTTTAGAGAAATGTGCTCCATGCTTTGCCCAAGTGTCCCAAAC
>OOFH01050255.1:4663-14840 GCA_900323355.1 Merlangius merlangus | reverse complement strand
CTGAGGACCACCTGCTGACAGACTACTAATCGTACCCCGTCAGACAGACAGGCAGGTAGTGACAGACAGACAGATAGTGACAGACTGACAGGTACCTTCTCTGCCAGCCTGGCGGTGGGCTTGTTGCCATGGAGATAGGCCCTAGTGTGGACCGCCCCTCTCAGCACGACCCTCCCCCCAGAGGCCCCCACCTGGACGACCTGCTCACCTGGACACACCTGGACCACACACCAACTGCGTTAAGATTTCTGTGTGCGTGCGTGCGTGCATGCAAGCGTGCGTGCGCGTGTGTGCGTGTTCTAACCGGTGTGGTCAGTATCTGGGCTTGGAGGGATTGCTTCACATTCCGCTTCTGAAACACAACATAAAAAATATTACACAACAGACACACAATATATATAACACTATGGAGGTGGTGCTATAGGAGGTGGTATAGGTGATGTTATGGTGGTGGTGTGATGGTGATGTTAGGTGGTGTTTTGGTGGTGTTAAGGGTGTGGTGGTGTTATGGTGGTGGTGTTAGGGTAGTGGTGATGGTGGTGGTGTTATGGTGCTGTAGGTGGTGCTATAGGCGGTGCTGGGGGTAGCTTACCGTCGGTCCTGTGAGTTCTGTGTCCTCTGAGATCTTTCTCCCATCCAGCAGAAATGTTCCTCTCTCTATCTGCTGGGCCCACAGCCTCAGTCCCTCCTGTACACAACACACCGTGATGTACAACAACACACCGTAACACACTGTGATACACAACAACACAACACACCAAACCGTAACACACCATGATGTACCATAACACAACACACCATGATAGACCATAACACAACACACCATACCGTAACACACCATGATATACCGTAACACAACCCAACATACGATATACCCTAACACAACACAACATACCGTAACACACCATGACAACAACACAACAGAACATACAGTAACACACTATGATATACCAAACCACAACACAACATACCGTTACACACCATGATACACAGCAACACAACACACAATGATATACCGTAACACAACACATGACACCGTAACACCATGATATACGGTAACACAATGCTCCATATTGAACCACCCCATCAGGTGTGTCTCTACCTGCAGACTGGTCTCCAGGTCTCCCGGTCGGGCCCCTCGGGGGGGCAGTGAGACAGGTATTTCCACTTCCACACAGCTCCACACCATTGGCCAGGAGCCACACACACCTGATTGATACCTCCAATCAGCTGGCTTGGCTGTGCTCTGAAACAGCCAATCACAGTGCCTGATACATTGATTTAAACGTCACATTTTATATGGATGTGTCATTTTACATTGTTGCATCAGTACACATTTAAACAACTGTTGTTCACTAATAAAAATGGAATAACAGAGACAGAAGGACAGACGGATCACCTTGGGGTCTCTCACGTCGAAGGTTCTACAGAAGGTTCTGATCAGGTATGTTAAGGAACATTTCAGACATTAAATACATCAGCAATACACTATCCACAGATATAGTGACCTATCACTTAGACCTGACATCCAGGTAACACTCTAGGAGGTAGAGGATACTTCCTGGTGGTGGAGTTGACGTGCAGAGTGACGCGCTCACTGATGTCATCATCCCCACTCAGCCACAGCAAGTCCCTGGAGATGGACTTCTGCACGGCAAACACCAGCTAGACACACACACATTTATTATGTCATTATGTATTGTGTGCGTGTTTGCGTGTGCGTGCGGCTGTGTGTGTGTGTGTCTGACCTGTCTGAGTGTGATGAGTGTGTCTTTGGCTTCAGCATCGCTGATGTAGAAAACTCCCAGTACAGACAGCCCCCCTGGCAACATCCGGGACACCTAGCAACACACGGCACTGTCACATAGCCACTAGCATCCTGGACACCTAGCAACACACGGGACTGTCACATAGCAACAAGCATCCTGGACACCTAGCAACACACGGGACTGTCACATAGCAACAAGCATCCTGGACACCTAGCAACACAGGCCACTGTAAAATAGCAACAAGCATCCTGGACTCCTAACAACACATGGCACTCTTACATAGCAACAGCATCCTGGACACCTAGCAACACACGCCACATTCACATCGCAATCTGCAACCCCACATAGAAACTAGCTCCATGTTCACCTAGCAACCCAATGACATCTGACCCCTACTTGACCTTCCGGCCCCCCAGGGCCACAGGGCGGGGGCTCACCTGGCGGGCGTGCTCGTTGATCCACTCCATGTCCAGTGTGTCCCGGGGGCTGGGGGTCAGGGGACACGCCTCTCTCTGGGGGGTGCGCGTCGCCATGACAACAAAGTCCCTCTGGGCAGAGCTCTGAAATCCATTAAGATGCCATGTGTCAATAGTGAGGTTGTTAAACCTTATTATAACTAGACTATAATAGACTATTATTTGTTGTATTTTGGACTATTATTGTATGGACTATTATAGTATTTATTATAGACTTAATGTATGTATCATAGACTACGGTTATTGTCTGTATTAGACTATCATAGACTATCAACCTTTTAATCATTGTCTGAATGACTAAAAGGTTGAAGGAGCTGTCACTCAGAGCTCCAGAACAGGGAGGAGAGGACCTGTCCGAGGAGCAGGCCGGTCAGAGGACTAGAGGAGCAGAGGGAGAGGCAGAGGACGGAGGTGAGGGAGGAGCAGAGGGAGGAGAGGTACCTGTCCGAGGAGCAGGCCGGTCAGAGGACTGGAGGAGCAGAGGGAGGAGAGGTATCGCTCCACCGCCTCCTCCACCATGTAGCCACGACCCATCAGGCTGCTGCTGGCAGTGATACACACAGCTCAATACAATGCTACACGATACACAAAGATCACTACAATACTACACAATACACACAGCTCAACACAATACAACACAATACTACACAAGACACTACAGCTCAGTAAAATACAGCACAATACTATACAACATAATACACACACACAGCTCAATACAATACAACGCAACACACCACACCACAGCACCACAGCACACAACATAACACAACACAGAACAGTTCACTACAACGCAATGTTCTCAAAGGAAATGATTGAAATAGATTAGAAGTGCGAGGACAGGAGATCAGAGAGACGAAGTAAGAGACAAAGTTTACATCTAAAGACCACTTATTGATCTGTTTCCTTTAGCGGGTTATCAGGTTCATGAACACCGCGCACACCAGGCAGACGCTTAATAACTGAAGGTGAGATGGTTCATTCATGTTTTAATACAGGGGCTCACCTTAATGTTCACAGCTGCTACAAGCTACGTTGACAGCGCGACTAAACTACCTCTCCCAAAATGCGCTGCGCCTTGACATCGAGATGAACTACATCTCCCGAGATTCTTTGTGTGCTGACGTACTTCCGTTACACTTTTCTGCTAGCGCACGTCGGCTAGCTGGTGTCTATCGGATCTTTATTCATCCCTCTGTGCAGGGATAGTACTACGGAGTCCCAGTGTTGTCTGTTGGGGTGACTGGGAACGTTGGGAGTGTTGGAGTGACGGAGCGGTGGTCTGTGGGAGCGTTGTGGTGTCCCCGGGCTGTAAGATGTCGGCCGTGCTGCTGGAGGTGCTGGAGCGCGCGGAGCTCAACAAGCTGCCGCGGGGGGCGCAGACCAAACTGGAGCGGCACTTGACGGAGCTGCGGACTCAGCACGAGCGGCTCCGAGCCGACTGCGGTTAGCATCACAGCTAGCTCCGAGATAGCATCACAGCTATGTTAGCTATAGCTAACTTTTATAATACTTTTGTCTGTTAGCATCACAACTAGCTCCCATATAGCATTCTAGCTATGTTACCTGTTTACATCACAACTAGCTCCCATATAGCATCCTAGCGTTGTGAGCGAGCCCCTTTCATACTGTGGTAGGCTGTCAGACCAGCAGAGCTGCGACCCGACGGACCAGGTTCTCCTCATGGTCTATAGAACAGCAGAGCTTTGACCAGGTTCTCCTCGTGGTCTGTAGACCAGCAGTGCTGTGACCATGTTCTCTTTAGGGTCTGTAGACCAGCAGAGCTGTGACCAGGTTCTCCTCATGTCCTGTAGACCAGCAGAACTTCGATGTGGAGAAGCGTCTGACAGAGAGCCGGGAGCAGTTCCTCTCAACCGCCAGAGACCTACAGACTGTGAAGGAGGAGAACAGCCGACTCAGTCAGTACCTCACTCTCCTCTTGGGTTATGGATATCAATATGAATGAATGTATTCATGTTCCTCCAGTGCCGCAGCAGGGAGTGTGTGATACATTAATCAGAGTGTGAACAGTTATCAGTGTATATGTGATACAGTTATCAGTGTGTGTATGTGATACAGTAACAGTTGTGGGTGTGTGTTCAGATGAGGAGCTGGTCACCCTGAAGGGCATCGAGGGGGCGTCGACAGATGACAAACCACCTGAGCAGGTGAGATGCAGTGTGGTTCCCATGGTAACTAGAGGATGTGCTCAAGAGAGCCCATTGACTCCTCTGACCCGAGTCCGATTACACAACCAACGGCTGGATGTTGGAACAGGGAGTGGGCGGGCGGACGCCCATCAACCATCAGTCACTAACACTGCCACGCCCACTGGGCAGATCGACACGTTACTTCTTACTAGGCCCATAACCACCTACCCACCAAGTTGGAGCTAATCCATGCCCAGCTCTGAGACCACACACCTCCCTCCCCACCTCCCTACCTGTGTGACATGCGTCCTGTCCCCCCAGACGAAGGCCAAGCATGAGATCGAGGCGGAGAGGCGGGAGCTGGCTCGTCAGTTGGAGAAGAGGACCCAGGAGCTGGAGCACCTGACAGGTGAGGACCTTCTCACACACCTCACAGGCTCTAGAGGCAGGTAGTTGTGGTTTTTTACACTGTTGTGTGTCTCTAGAGGATGTGAGGCTTCTGAAGGAAAGGCTGGCAGAGAGCAACAGGGTGAAGATGGAGGTCCAGTTGAAGCTGGATGAGATCCAGTCTTCAGAGGCTTCTATCCAGGTACCGGCTGCACACACTACACACCGCACATAGTATACAAACACTGCTACACACGCATTACACAACCTTACAAATGTGTGTGTGTGTGTGTAGGGCCGTGAGAGGCGTGTGCTGCAGGAGAAGCAGCTGCTGCAGCAGCAGACGGAGAGGCTGAGCGCTGAGCTGAAGACCAAGACAGAGGAGCTGCTGTCCTCCGCCAGGGAGAGAGGGCAGGAGACCCTGGAGCTACGCTGCGCCCTGGACACCACCAAGGAGCAGGTAACTTGGGGGGTAGCTTAACCAGTGCCGCCCTGTCCCAGATCGTTAGAGAGAATCATCGTGGCGGTGAAGGTCTCTCCCCCATGGTGGTAATGGTCTCTCCTCCCCAGGTCAGCGCTCTGCAGGGTCAGCTTGCCGCCCTCGGGGAGGTCAGCGAAGGCCACCACAAGAGGGCGGAGGACCTCAACAACAAGTTGAAGCAGGTAAGATTCAAGATTCAAGATTCAAAAAGCTTTATTGTCTAGTATGTTGCCGTACTAGAAAATTGTCTAACCAGCCTGCTGACGAGCCCTGCAGTGAAGGAGCAGCTGTGTGTGTGTGTTGTGTGTCCCTGCAGTGTAAGAAGCAGCAGTGTGTGTGTGTGTGTGTGTGCGCGCGTTTGTGTTGTGTGTCCCTGCAGTGAAGGAGCAGCAGTGTGTGTGTGTGTGTTGTGTGTCCCTGCAGTGTAAGGAGCAGCAGTGTGTTTGTGTTGTGTGTCCCTGCAGTGTAAGGAGCAGCAGTGTGTTTGTGTTGTGTGTCCCTGCAGTGTAAGGAGCAGCAGTGTTTGTTTTGTGTGTCCCTGCAGTGTAAGGAGCAGCAGTGTGTTTGTGTTGTGTGTCCCTGCAGTGTAAGGAGCAGCAGTGTGTTTGTGTTGTGTGTCCCTGCAGTGTAAGGAGCAGCAGTGTGTTTGTGTTGTGTGTCCCTGCAGTGTAAGGAGCAGCAGTGTGTTTGTGTTGTGTGTCCCTGCAGTGTAAGGAGCAGCAGTGTGCGATGGAAGAGAAGTACCGTACTGAACTCAACGCGCACATCAAACTCTCCTCCCTCTACAAGGTAATGACCAACACCTCTACTCTACATCACTAGTCCTCTAACCTCTACTCTCCGTCACTAGTCCTCTAACGTAGCCTCTACTCTACATCACTAGACCTCTAGCCGCTACCCTACATCACTAGTCCTCTAACCTCTACCTGTAGTAAATGGGTCTACTCCTCTCACGCTGCATGTGGTGTGTCCTGCAGGGGGCAGCATCGGAATCTGAGGACAAGAACCAGGAACTGGGCCGGGCGGTGGAGGAGCTCAGCAAACTGGTCAAGGACTCTGGAGAGGGTGAGAGAGCGACTAATGAGAGAGACTAAATGATACAAATACCAGTATCTGATCAAGGGAAACTAACCTGAATGTGCACCAGGTGTGGTGGATAATTGGTTAATGGATGGCTTCAGTGGTTAACGGTGTCTCTGTTGCCATAGCGAATAACACGCTGCAGAAGAAGCTGTCGGAGGGGGAGGAGCTGAGGACCCGTCTGCAGGCGGAGCTTAAAGAGAAGATGAAGAAGATGGAGAAGGAGGTGGAGAACGCCTCCATGAAAGCAGCGAGCAAGCAATGCTGTATGTACCCTATCTCTGTTTGTCTGTCTGTGTTACAGCCCATTTTCTAGGCGCAACCATAAATGGATAGACACAAGAATTACTGAAAAGTGGGGGTTTTATTCAGGTTTCCGCATAAAGTCAAACAAGACATAAACGGGCAAAGGCCGAACAATTATGGTCTCCCACAGCAGACAAAAGGAAGAGGTCGCAATGTTAAAGGGTAATTCCGGTGTAAAATGGATTTGGGATATGTTTTATATGATAACGAGTAGAAACGTTCGTTTTGGAGCACAAAAACCGCATATAGATGCTTTCTTCAGTTGGCTGTTCTATCAGAACGCTATAAACTTGGAGCGATGGGGGCAGTGGTTATGGTAAAAACTAAATCACTATTTTAAACCACTTAAAACTAAAAGTAGCCCGACACTTCTTTGGTAGTATAATAAGGGTCTCAACACATAAAACGAGGCATTGAGAACTTTGTAAGTTTACAGATTGTTTATTAAAAAGGACGCCATTTTGTTTTTAAGACTCGATAAGTAGATTGGCGAACAAACACCAATAGAGAGTGTAGCGTGTTCGTCAATCTACCTATTGAGTCTTAAAAACAAAATGAAAACGAAAGTTTCAACTCGTTATCATACAAAACATGCCAAATCCATTTAACACCGGAATTACCCTTTAAGCCCAACCGCAAATCTTCGTGTTGAGAGACTTCCTCCGGATTCTGGTCTGCTTAAGTAGCCTACCCCGCCAGCCAGGTGAAGCCAATAATTTCCAATTGGCAGGTTGAAGCAGGGCAAAGCCAGAAAATAATACACAAAACATAATAGGACCAGCAGGGAGTGCTAGAGTGCATATACAAACTAAACAAAATAGAATTAGAATAGAAGCCTTATTTGTCATTGGGTTAAATACAGTGTATTTACACAACGAAATTAAGGTGGAGATCTTGTTCGGTGCTTTTTAAAAAATAAAGAGGGACACACACACACACACACACACACACACACACACACACACACACACACACACACACACACACACACACACACACACACACACACACACACACACACACACACACACACACACACACACACACACACAGTGTTCCAGGTGAATCTTGCCTTCCCCTGCACTTTTGCACTTTCCCCTCAAATGGTTTGGATTAGCAAAAGAAGCAGGGGAGCCCATAGCAAAACAGCAGTCAAAACACAAAAACCCCTCTGTGATGTATGGAATAACAGCACTTCCTTAGAAACGTTGTATTGCCATGTCTGGTATTATTTAATCATGTTTGTCCTTGTAGAATCATTACATAATATCTTTTCATGTCCAACTCCTGCAACAATGCTTTTTTTTTTTTAAAGCAGCAATCTGTTCACATTTCTCATTTCGGGCTTGTATGAGGTTTGAGGGTTGAGAGCCTTCCACCTGCTTTGTATGTCATGATTGTTCATTGTTTGCAGTGCAACAGTTGCTTCCACACAAAGCTTTCTGAGGACTGTAAAGGCATTTAAGCTCGTTTGAAATGTTAAGAAGCATAATGAACACAAAACATCAAAATAGCCCTGTCCCAATCACATTACACATTGCATGTTAATAAAAGCTGTCAACACGCCCAAGTGTATGGATGGCTAATATTTGTATATATATACATATACCCCAGTCAAGATATAGAGCTAATTAATCAGTGAATAAAGCAGATTTATACTGAATATTTTTGAGTCTTATTTGAGATTCTGTTATTTAAATGTGTTTATTAATTAAGTGGTTTATTGTGAGAAATAACTCTTAAAAGTGTGCTTTTGAATAAAAAAAACATGTAAAATGTTTTGATTCATTTGTTTTGATCAGTTATGCATATTGTTAGATTTAATTGGTGCATTTACCAGTATTTCAAATAAAATGTAATCATCTCGTTAAAGGGACACTGTAGCATTTTAAGTAACGTATTAGCTAAAATCAATGTCTTCATTCATAAATAGTTCCTCATTGGTGTAAAATCACCTCTGTCAATAATCAGACATATGCTCCTCAGCGAAGAATTTCGTATATTTATATAATTTACTTTCTGTGCGTTTCCTACCCCCGCTAAACCACTACCGTAATAGAGTGGCTGCGCCGGTTAAAATAGATGAGCCCAGTCAGGTTTTATATCATAACACGCTGTAGGTCCGGGTCTGCATGGGAAGACTTCTGGGTACGGACCCGGGCCTCGGTCCGCCTGTTAGTGACCTCCTCTAGACATATAATCGATAGTTTAGAGATTAAACCATACTTCAAGTTTGTAAATCTTGATCAACTTGGCTTTCCATGTTTAAGCGACAGAGGCCGCCAGCTTTCAAAAAACGGTAGCCTATGTTATGTGGTTCTCTCCTTTTAAATAAAGTTTTTCCAAAAATAAAAAAATAAATGCCGGGGGTCCTTTCAGTTTATTTGCTTGCCTTTTTGCTTCCTCAACGGTGCCTCTTCTAAAACAGGGCCATATTATATTAGTTAGCAGATCGACATAAACAAGAATAACTTATTATATATACTAACTCTGTTATTCTATTTGGTTTGATTAGAATACTACTTTAAAATTATTATAATAATGACTACTTCATCATTTATAGTCCGGCAAATATTTTGACATCTCAAAAAGTGTGCGCGTGTCGCACGTTGTCATACACTGGGAAGGTGATGTTATGTACCGTACGAACCATGGCTGGGTGGATTATATGAACGGTATCTATCCGAAGTTCAAGAACCTTATGGACAATGACGATCTAAAAAACACAATGAGACAATAAAACCAAGATTCAATACATATTCGGGTGATTCACCAAAGAGTCTCATCATGTCAGTCAATCGCTGTATGCATATATTTCGGCTGCGACGCCGAATGAGTGCGTTGACTCTAAGTAGCACGGGTGCCTTGCCTGACAGTCGGGTCTGTTATGGTTCTACGCTGAGGTCAAACCAGCACTCACCCAACTCCCTGAGCTGCATTCGAGGTATCTCTTCAAACAGTTCTTCTTCCACAACGCCCGATACCTCGCTTTTTGTCCCTCTCGCTTTCAAGGCAGATGGCTCTGTTGATGGAAGTGTGGGAGCAGAGTTGACACAACCACTGGATAAGAGTGAGTTGCATTTGTTTTAAATTGTTGATCCATGTTATTGTTTGCTGCCCCTTTTACGTAAAGCAAATTCCTGCAGTTGTATTGTGTTATATGTATTGTGTTATAAATCCTATATTATGTGAATCTCTGCAGGCGAGCTTCTCAAAGTACTAAACCGATTCTATAAGAGGAAAGAGATGCAGAAGCTGGCAGCTGATCAGGGCCTAGATGGTAAGATTTGTATTATAAACATTGTGCTCTAGACAACGTCCATCTAAATATCCGTGATTCAACTGTATATGCTAATTTATATGCACAATGCTTCATACCATTAATTAAGTGTGTGTGTGTGTGTGTGTGTGTGTGTGTGTGTGTGTGTGTGTGTGTGTGTGTGTGTGTGTGTGTGTGTGTGTGTGTGTGCGTGTGTGTGTGTGTGTATGTGTGTGTGTGTGTGTGTGCGTGTGCGTGTGTGTACATGTGCA
>OOFH01050253.1:0-10364 GCA_900323355.1 Merlangius merlangus | reverse complement strand
TCAAGTGCACACACTCACACACACACACACACACACACACACACACACACACACACACACACACACACCCACACACACACACACACACAAAAAAAACAAAACAAAAAAACACAAAAACACAAACACACACACACACACACACACACACACACATACACACACTCAACTGAAAAAAGGACACAATTTAATTTACAAAATACGAAAGGCCTAAATGTTGTCAGATGTCTGATCAAGCATAAACAAGTTACTAACATACACACATACACACCCACACCCACACCCACACCCACAACCACTCCCACACACAAACACACACACAAACACACGCACACACACAGACCATCTACCTCTGTCCACACACAAGTGTGCATGTAAAAGGCCCTGAGAGACTTCCTTCTCACTCTCTTATAAAAAGGAACTCAAAGGTCGTAGGTCTCCGCAGGTCTCTGATAGCCAACACCAGCAAACCTTCAGATTCATGCAACCGCAGCCCTGGGCAGCAATTCCAACAGGAATCACAACATGCTGTTCACCACCGCCAGGCCTGAACACAAAACAACAGGTATGTTCTTTATTGGTCTAATCGTTCGTCGACCGTCAAGGCCAACGAGAGGCATAAAGCACAACGCGCCGACCAATTTACTGCAGATTACAGGAGCGGTCCTGCAACGCCACAGAGAAACTCATTACATCTGAGTAATGAGCCCAGCGTTATTACAGAGGAAAGGCAGAGGAAGATAAAGTACATAAAGAAGAGACTCACACTCTCTATCACTGAACCCTAGTGTTGTCGTTTGGAGCATTTCAATTTAATGAAGCAGTCACTAATCTGGTGGTGATGCTCATCCCATTTTACTACTTGTAATGACATCGCCACCACATCAGCCCCCAACATAAAGGCTAGCCTAGCTAGTGGAGCTGTGTAAGAACCCTGGTGATTTGCTAATTAGCATGAATGAGCAGTTATTTTTGAGAAACTTTTCCTCGGTGATGGCTGCGTTTTCTATCTATCTTGAATGAAGACGATTTGCTGTGGGTGTTGGCTTTATTACAGATCACATTTGATAATGTATACCCCAGACGTTTAGTAGACTGCAATGCTTCTTTGTATAATTAGAATGCTACAACAAACAGATTAAATCAGGTGTCATCCTTCATCCTTCAGACTACGATTCCAGTTTAAAATTACCTTGTGGTCCTATATTATGTGGCGACAAAACAACTTACCTTTAAGTCCTCAAATGTCCAATGCTGGGACCAAACTCAGTGTCCTCTGATGCATAGCCTACGGGTTTGCAGGAGATTGCGCTGACATAAGCTATAGATATTTGATCCTCTATTGACCCTTTTTTTATGATTGAATAAACGTCCTGTATATACAAACTAAATGCCTCATGATTTAAATCTACAAGCAAACTAGTATTTATTAGATCGATCGTAATTTTGTTAATCGGGACAGTGATACTACCAGAATATGTTGATTGGGTAAAAACAGTGTGTGGAAGCAGATGCACAAAAGTAAAGGCTGGGGTCACAAACATTTTAATTGCTAGAAGGTCATTGGCCAAAAAGGTTTTGAACCACTAGGCCAGAATGCAGGGCCCTGTACACCTGGGGGCCCTAAGCAGGATCATTTTGGGGCCCTGCTTTGTGGTTGATAGAGTAGTTTTACCACAGAGAACATGCAACTGTATGCATTCATAACCCTTACAGTTTTCATCCTCCTTTGAACATGAGTTGCCGCAATTATTTTACTTATTAAGCATACTCACTGAAAGAGTCAAACTAAAGCTTACACGCTTTCTACTTTTACTTTACTGTCTGAATGTTGTAAATGTAGAAAATGTTCTGAAGCTTTACTGTTGTTTGTTGTCCATGCATCACACATTGTTTAATTGCAACGTAGCTAGTAGAGCTATAAGTGGGTGAAAAAACTGCTAAGCAAAGTAAAGGTAAATCAGTTAATATGTGTCTTCAGTGATGTTTAGTGTACTAATGTCAATTAGCAGGACAACGCTCCGCTCGCTATGGGATCGAGGGGCGCAAAACTCAATCTCACCTAGGGCTACCAAAGGGCTAGAACCGGCCCTGGGGGAGAGAGAGGGAGAGAGGCGATGTCGGACAAAGGTAGCGAGCTTCGTTTAGTTTCGTCATGTACCATATACTCATCATTGCGGTTGCCAGTTTGGGGTCAGTCAAACCAGCGCCTGCGCTGAATCAAACATCATGCTCCTTGCTTGTTGCCCTCTCAGCATTACATTAACAACATGTGTAGGGTTGCCAGGTCAGTCAGAATCACTTCATTTTAGGTTATCATGATCAGACCTCTATACAGTCTATGGGACAGACACAGACACAGTTAAAATTCTTAACTCCATCATTGTTTTCTTAAACTAATATGAGCTGTATGTTTATAATGTTTCCTTTCTTGTTAAAGGAGAAATCCGCTGTAAAATGGCTCCCAAACGAACATTCCAACTCGTTATCATACCAAACATATCGCAGATCCATTTGACAGAGGAATTCTCCTTTAAGTAAATTGCTTTGTGTATAAAAAACAAACAACAAAAAAACAGCGTTCTTGGGGGGCCCCTTGCTTATTTCAAGTAGCCTATAGAGAGGACCGGCTCTGCCAGAATGCTTTAAACATCTTGAGCTGGACCGGTAGAACTATTTAAACTGGTGACCAGTGGGTAAACTGGTGGCCAGTAGGATGCAGGAAACCGGATTACTTATTGTGTTATTAATAGTGAAAAGCACAACAAGCTCAACAGCACATCAGCAGTAGTACAAAGTGTGTTTCACTCTTACAGTGTACTTTTACTCAAATTAACAAATTATACTTTTTATTATATCTACAGGTATTAGTATTACTTATACAGTTGGTTTATTTCAAGGAATACAACACGTTTAATTAATTATTTATAGATGCGGACATCTATAAAATAAGATGCTTATTCATAATCAAATGAATTTTTCTTCACTGCAGTACAAGATCATAGTAGGTTCCGCCTCCTTTTGATGACAATAAGGTTAGTCTGGCGAGCATCGAGCAGGCAACAATCATGGAGCAGATTGTGGGATTTCCGGAATCGATTTAGGCAGGTAGGCTGCTGTCATGTTTTGTGTTATTTTTTTCAAGCAGGTCTAACACATTTAACAGGGAGATGTCATTATCTAAGGTCCACAAAGTCATAGACGCATAAATATTATTTATATTTCGACACAATGAAGTGAATGCTAACACATCATCCACATCCGAAAAATACATCATGTCAAATATTTACAGTTGTAAAAAAAATACCGCGCGTGTCTGCTTTGCTTTGTTTGCGTCAGTGAAGTTGCCAGCAAAACATTGTCATGCGCATGCGCATTACTGCAGCCTGTCAATTCGAACCTAAACGAGGGAAACGAGGAGGGTCTCTTCTGTTGAACTACATGAAGTTCCTTGTGGTGTGAATAATATCTTATTCTACTTTAATTTCTGCATTGACGAAACGGAAACGTGCTTACAGCTAGATGTGACATGCGGTTATCGTAACAAGGACCTTGGTGAGTGGATTAGTTGACTAACATATTGGGGCTAACGTTAGTTTGCTAAATAATCCCTATCATTTATTCCACGGTGGTATCTATCTAGTCGATAAGAAATCCACTGTTCTGATATAACTGTTATCAAACACGTTAATAGTCCGTAAATGCACTGGGAGCTGGACCATTTTGTAATTGTAGTTGTAAACTCTGATACTCTCCACATAAGTTTGCTAGCTTACGACAGCACCTTGTTACTAGCTAGCTAGCTTAATTGTTCTTACAGTTATTCAATAAAGCGACATATTAGCTGTGATATATATATATATATGACCCAGTAGGTGTAAGTGTGATGTGCAACAGTGTAGTTTAAGTATCAACGTTCACAGACCAAAGCTGAATGAAAACCACCACCTGATAGAGCTGATTATTCTAACTGGTGTGGAATTACACAGGTGTCTGTTTTGGTTAGTTTATCAAAAGTTTGCTGCACAATAACTACATCTAAATTACCTTATGATTCATTAAGTTACGTCCAACAAGTCACGTTTTCTACCTGAGAACTGGGGAGACACGAAAGCAAAACGTAGTAATATTTTGAACATATATTTTGAGCATATATTTTGATTGCAAAAATGATTTCCACCTAATGACGGGAGAGAAAGGTACAAATTGCTTTATTGGGTTCATTTCATCCTTTCAAACGGCTAGTATTAGATGTTATTCTTCTTCTTAAATGGCAATCTAAAGAAGATAAACAAAATATATTAATTAGATCATTCATAATACTGTTAATTAATATACCAACAGATGTTGTGCTAAAAAAGCTGGATTTGTGGATTTTTTTTACACAACCATAGGCCTATCTGAAGCCTAATTTGCAGATTAAAGCTCATGTTTACTTGAATCCATCAGTTCCTGAGAACAATCGCTACGGTGGAAGCGGTCATGGCCACCTATAAACAAGACAGGTCCTGTCTGGCAATGCGCGGCAATGCGCATATTTGAATCCATCAGTTCCTGAGAACAATCGCTACGGTGGAAGCGGTCATGGCCACCTATAAACAAGACAGAGGTCCTGTCCGGCAATGCGCGGCAATGCGCATAGTGTCGCTCTGACAGTAATAGAAGAGCCCTGGGCAGCGTTATGATAGAATAAATTAACTTCATGTGATCACTCACAGTGGGAAGCTTATGGAATTAATAAGCCACTTATCATCTCTCTTTATGCACATGATTCCCTGCTTGTCTAATCTCCACGCATTGCAGGGCTGTCTCTCTGAAGGCTGTTCTTGTCTCCTCACTCTCTGATGTGCTCCAGACTTTTATCTCACACCAAGATAGTGGAAGATACTTATGTTAAAATGCTTATGTAGGTATACAGTGAGAAACTGTCACTTTCATAGTCAAAAGCGGCCGTCACCATGGTTACATGCACCTGTCCAAAACGGTAACCACCACACTTCAGTCTGATGGACTGCTTTGTCTTTTCTTCTAGGTTTTCTTGTCCATTCTTGATCTTCGTTGAGGTTTTGACAACTTTTGCTGGACTATGCTCAGATTAACAACGCAGACCCATAAATGTAACCAATAAATGGTATGAAGGGTAGAGAGCCATGATGTAGGCTAGCTGTGCCTTTTCGACTCTGTAGTACTGTATAATTTGGTCTTTAGCTGCTGGAGCAGAGGATACTACTACTTTTCCTGCCTGTGAAAATTGACAGGTCATGGTCCTGGTTTAGCCCCCAGTGATTTATGTAAGCTTAGCATTAGGGTTGGCCCGAATACATCATTTCAAGCTTGAAATATTTGTTAGGTTTCGAGACGAATATCCGAATATTCAATGGCGAGAAGATGCAAGAAAAAAAGATTAACTGCCTGTAACGTAGCAGGAGGAGACCAATGCTGCAGAATTGTATCACAGATCGTTTTTTCCTTTTAATTTCTAAAGTGGTTGAATTGGTAAAACAAATGTGTTATTTTATTAACCCTAAATAGGATAACAAAAATATCCCGTGATCTTTTTAAGCTGGGCTGTCGGATCCTGGATCCCTCTTCTGTCAGAGTTCTACTGGGTTACGGCAGAGCTTCATTGCAGCCTAAAAGTTTCAGAATGTGCCCGATTTCCAAAGTATGAGAGTAGGCCTATCTTTTTGGTGTCTTTTGGACTCGTTGAACGTTGAAATAGCTGCTAATTACATTCATCATTAAAATCCTTCTATAACCGGGGGGTTATTGGCTTGCGTATCCTCACACTGGACGGCAGCTGTCAAAGTGCTACCGGAATATTCAAATAATGTTAAACTGCAAAACTAAGAAATGATAATTCGATCATCCAACTATTTTTTTTCTAATGGCTTGATCTTAACTACCCTTTAATTTGTTTGTTTTTTTGTTTTCTGCTCCAATTACCGAATGTAGTGTCCACCCATTCGATAAAATACTTATTTTACCCCTGACTATGCTTGGAAGGAGGCAATGCTCCTTCAGCAGACTGCTTAATTTGAATGATTTTAGGAGTATTCCTTGCCCTTGAGAGGGTTTAGGATTAGAGGCGGTGTCATATAACGTGGGCCTGTATGTACGAAATGTACTAGAACCAGCTTGGTTCTGGCTCTGGTCCTGTGATACGTGTGGAAAAAGGCACCAGAACAGTACATGTCGTTGTGCAGTGTCCCCCCCCCCTCCCTGTGTCTGCCAGGCATCCGTGACTTTTCACCAAAAGGCTCTGAAGGCCTCGGTTATGTCATGTGGGCCGTGGCCTGCTGTTTGACTGAAGATGTCAGCTCGCTTTTCCAGTGCTTGCCACTGATCCGACAGCCCCCTGCTGCCACTGCGCATCCTCATGGGCTGCTGTGACATGGCTGCCTCGCATGGCTGCTGACATCAGGCAGATGTGACAGGAGCATGAATGATGAGACCATCAGCAGATACAGTCAACTCAGTGGAACAATGGAAGAGCCATCAGCATGTGCAGTCAGTCAGTGCAGTGGCACAATGGAACATCATCCGCTCCTCTACGGAGGAGGGGAGCGGATGATTCCAGATCCTCTTCTGTCGGTTACTTGGTTCCTTTAGTGTATGTGAGAAGCAGTTATTCCCATTTATATAATTGTACTTCTGAAACCTCTCACAACAGTTTCAATGATTGTTAAAACACCCGGCTCGGGTAATTGCACAAACCAACGCTTAAATAATTGTCTTTGACATTTTTCTTAATGTCACATTTTCTCTACCATTAGTCATACATATTGACGTATTTCAAAAATGCCAACTAAATTGAAATTCTCTCTCTCTCTCTCTCTCTCTCTCTCTCTCTTCTCTCTTCTCTCTTCTCTCTTCTCTCTTCTCTCTTCTCTCTTCTCTCTTCTCTCTTCTCTCTTCTCTCTTCTCTCTCTTCTCTTCTCTCTCTCTCTCCCCCTCCCTCCTCAGGCTTGTTGCTCTCTTTGCCAGTGTCAGCAGATTCCCGAGTTCCTCTTCAGGTCAGACCTTAGGGCCTGACCCTCTTCAGGTCAGACCATAGCACACACACCCTGGGTAAAAAGTGGTCTGGTAGATAGATAGTCATGCGTTAATGTCGTTATTGTAAAACGTCGAACCTAGGAAGAACCTGACCTTTTTTAAGTCCCAACTAAATGCATGACTTGGAAATGGCGGGGGCTTTATTTTTAGTTAACTAATTATATATCCTGCTCCAAAACTTTGCAAAAACATATTTCACCATGATTTATCGTTTATCAAAATGTCTATAAAATAACTACAAAACTATTTCAGAACAATATGTATTTTTTAAGGGTTGATGAGGGCTTGTTTATTGGAGTCCAATTTTGTACTCCTTGCCATTGTTTGTACCCCTTATACATAGACACAGTAGTACACAAGATTTTGTCATGCAACACTGTCACAAGACACTTGCGTACAGACCTGTTTGAAAAGGGTTGGCAGAAGGATGACGATTTGGCTAAAACTGGCCCTTTTTTAGCTGAGGTTTCTGAGTCTGCTCCCTGAGGGGAGGAGTCTGTGGCCCGAGGGGAGCAGGGTTAGGTGTCGGTAGATTGTCTGCTGTGGGTCATGATATTATGTTTGCCTTAGGGGTCAGTACGGAGGTGCTGTAATCTGATGGTTGGAAGTGGGCAGGCCAATTATTTTACCAGCTCAGTGAGTGATTTTAAAAAGCATATTTCTACTTACTGCGGCGACCATGTGGTAAAAAGAGATGACTCCATAAAGGAGACCTGCCTCAACAATGCTGTGATGGAGAAGATGTGGTTGGGCAGTTGTTTCTCTGTCAGAATGACGGTGAGTCTCGTACAGCTTGTTGTTAGGGGTAACGAAAACAGATGTTTAAAATATGGGTGGTCTCCAGAAAGGGTGAAATTCACACAGGAAGACAGTGTTGTAGCTTTTGAAGCTCAGAGATAAACGCCTACAACAGCATCAAAATCAACGGTTGTGTTGAAGTTCAAAGCGCAACCTGGTAATCTAGTAGGGGTGGGAATCTTTTACTATCTCACGATTCGATTCTGATTTTTGGGGCTGCGATTCGATTCAAAAATGATTTTTCATTCAAAACAATTTGATTCATAATGATTTCTGCTTCAATCTTTAGGTGTGCAAAGGATCCTCATGATCTGCTCCAGTCTGCTTTGCAAGACAGAATGAAAAATGGAGACATTAAAGTGTCTTTTTCGCATTTATTAAGTTTTAAACATTTATCCATGCTTAGATGAAATTGTTTCTACTGTTGCATAAATGCAATATCACATATTGCTTAAGTAACAAAAATAAAACTCTCTATAAAAGAAATAGTGCAGTTAAACATGCTGCCTTTTAAATTCTAAGGAAAGTGCCTTTTCCACTGTGTGTGGACCACAACTGTTCTAAGAAGCTATCTATAAAATAAGTTGAAACAAAAATAAAGTGCTTCTGTATAATAAAAATGGTACAGTTGAACAAGATCCATTTTAATTTCACAGGAATGTCACATTGTGTCATGTGGAACACAACTGTTGCACCAAACATGAATATGTCTCAGTAGCTTTAAAAAAAAAAACAAGTTATATAAAGTTATGACATTAAATCGATTTTGGGCCATTTTATATCGATTCTGAATCGTAGTAAATGAGAATCGTGATTCTTATATGAATCAAATTTTTGGCACACCCCTATAATCTAGGTATCTAGATATCTGCAGAGCAAATTAAACATGAGCTTGTGAGATTCATCTGGTTCCCAGGCTAGGACCCATCAGTCCTGTGGGGGGATGGCCCGAAGCCTGGGCTGATTACCAACAACTCCAATGTTCCCCGTTTTGTTATAGAGATATTCTACCGGAAAAAATTGGAAGAGGTTTATTTCTACCGTGCATAAATAAGATGGCACAGGAGCGCCGTAAAGACATTTTCATCAACAATTGATTATATTTTTAAGATGGTGATAAACAAACCAGCGGTATACATTCACTAAAAGAAGATTCAATTGTCCTTCAAAGCTTTTACTGCGAAGAAAGAAGTATTTTTTGTGGTTGTAAGTGCTGTCTCGCCCGTTTCATTGCTATGGTGTTTGTTGGCCTGTCCAATTGTGTCCAGAGGCATTTTGGTCTTCTCCCGTTGGTGATGCTCCTCGGTTATCGAAAATAAACGGAGGGCTTCCAGACTTATTACAGTTTGCTATTTCGTCTGGGGATGCCAGGCTAGCTGGGTCTCTGATTAAAGGAGAACCAAACCCCAACACAAGTGGATTGGTTTCATGATTCCACGTCTAGGTTTGACACATCCTTGTCTTTTTTCTTCTTTCAGAATATGGTTAGCCGCTATCTGTTCAGTACAAAGTGAAAAGGACACGAAAGCATTTTTTTAAGTTGGGGTCAACTAAATGGCAAAGCACCACACTCATTGGCATAACGTACATTAGTTGCCAATATCTAGAAAATAGTTGACTCGCTCAGTTTAAAAATGGTTTAGTTTCTCAAAGTCATCTGTGCCTATATGTGTTTACCCTTGCACTTTACTGACCTGATGAAAAATAGGTTTGCGAGTTGTTTGGCAGAGTCCTTTTACTGCTGCTATGAATGCTGAAATAATTAAAAAAAAATTAGGTCATATGTATACCGCTTTTGTGGTTTTGAGGAGCCTGAAATTGAATCATAGACTATGAACTGTAGCCCAATAACTATGGCTCTTGACTCCGGAATTATGATAATATATACTACTCTGCATTATGTGGGCAGTTTTGAGAAACCAGTCAGTAAGCTCCATTTTTACAGTATCCAATCAAAACATTCCAATCTACCATTTAGACCTCCCCTAAAGCCTCTTCCCCAAAACACGTTACTAGGTTGTTAGCTTTAGCAATAGCTCTGCCTAGCCTTGTGGAAGACTCCAGTCATGCGCAATGCAGTGCACGTGCAGAATGTGCGCGGTTAGATGGATTGACAGACGGGTAAACCATCCAATCATTTCATTCTGGCGAATGAAATGATTGGCTTGGTAACCTGTCCGTCTAGGATGGGCTTATTGAATGCCTTTATGACTGATACCAGTTTTGCTTATTTTATTTGTCAGAGCATTTGATTTATTGATTGCTTTCGGAATTTCAACTAATATGACTATTAAAGGCTTCTAAAATAAATTGCCTAGCGTAGACTTATGTTTCTGGAAAAGTTAGCTTCCTGACACTTAGCTTATGCTGAAAATCAGTTTCAAGTTGTTCGAAATGTGGTCAAAACAAAGCACCTGAATTTCTCCAGTCTCCTCGAGGCCTGAGGGTCCTCTTTACCTGTCGTCAACGGGATAAAAGTACCCACAAATGTGGTGCGTAGTACACTGTTCTCT
>OOFH01050236.1:0-12571 GCA_900323355.1 Merlangius merlangus | reverse complement strand
ATTCATTTTCTTCAGCTTATTCCTCTTTCCTGTCGTCATTGTGCTAATCCAGCCATATCGCCCTTAGAATGGGCGGGGCTACCCAGTTTCGTCATGTGTACATAGGCAGTGTTCTGGGCCAAGTCACAGCAGATAGATGCGCGCAGCCAGGGGGCAGAAAACAGTGTCAGCAGATAGACGACGGCCAAGATACCATGGATTTATTGTGCCATTAACTACGCTAATCCCAAAAGCAAGGGATATAAACATTTTCACACACCATGGGCTTCATTCCCTTTGATAAAAAAAATAGTATTGATCTTTTCAAGTCTTTAAAAGGGCGTTTTTGTGCTGTAATATGATTTAAATGCACGTCGGTTTCATTTCATAGATACACTAGGTATTTCTATCAGACACACCTGTAGGGTATAATATCCTATAACGGGTAAACAGGCTATACAATAGTTGGGCATTTTGACATGATAATATCCATTCCTTTTAAGGAATAACATTTGGTACTGATTGTCATTAGGGAGAACTATTGTTTTCAGAAATGGGTATAGAAGGATGCTTCCAATTTATGCAACGCGGGTGACCAAATCTTACCACATGCAATCCCCTCCCATTGGGATTATTATAGTTGATTTAAAGATTCAACGAAAAAGATAAGGATTATAAAACCGTTAAAAAGATTGTTATAAAGATTTAACGATAAATGAAGTTGGCTATTTAAAAGTCACATGCAGTTTCAACAATGAACTTAACGAAAGCCAAGCTCATAAATCTTACAATTTTGAGTTACTCAGTTAACTAAAGCAAGCTTTCTAACCTTTCTTAGAATTTCAAGAGCCAATTACATCATTTATTGTTGCTGTCTTCGAGTCAGTGATATTCAAATGACATTACAAACAAACATTAGCTATGTTACACAAAAGAGGACAAACAAATACATTCACCTCAGGAGATAGCAATTCATCATCTGGCAAATCAAAGAAAATCCAGTACAATGCCATTTATACATTGATAACCCTGCTGTAGTTGCTAATGGGGCCACAGGAGTTTAAGGCAACAAAGCACTTCATGCCTTATTTATATATTTTAAGATATATTTTTGCATTTATATACTTTATGATAGAGTGAAAAGACAGGAAGGTATGGAGATAGAGGAGAAGACATGCAGCAAAGGACCACAGGCCGGAATCATAAACCGGGTTGCTGGGATAAAGACTAAGCCTTAATAGTACGCAATCTACCCAGTGAGCCACCAGGAGGTGGTCCTCCCTGAAACTCTACTATCGGAGGCGGGTCCTCCTCCTATAGGAGGACCCGCCTCCTCCTCCTATAGGAGGACCCGCCTCCTCCTCCTATAGGAGGACCCGCCTCCTCCTCCTATAGGAGGCGGCTCCTCCTCCTCCTATAGGAGGCGGCTCCTCCTCCTCCTATAGGAGGCGGCTCCTCCTCCTCCTATAGGAGGCGGCTCCTCCTCCTCCTATAGGAGGCGGCTCCTCCTCCTCCTATAGGAGGCGGCTCCTCCTCCTCCTATAGGAGGCGGCTCCTCCTCCTCCTATAGGAGGCGGCTCCTCCTCCTCCTCCTATAGGAGGCGGCTCCTCCTCCTATAGGAGGCGGCTCCTCCCTGACGGTGATGTTGCACCGCAGCAGTAGAACGACATTCAGCTCTAGAGGGCACGTTTTAGTGGAACAATTAACAATGATAAATTAATGAATAAATGCAAGTTATCTATCAAGGCCAGTACAGGCATGCCATTTAATCCTACTCACTACACCTTTAAGTATGTAGTAAGTTATTATTTATTCAATTTTATATATTGATTTGAAATATTAATACATTTAATATTTGAGAGCTTATCTTCTCATTGTATATTTAACCGCCAGGAGTGCGATTCGCCCTTTGATGATATACTGATTTCCTGTGTGTCTAAACCAAAAAAACTGAGGTCACAGTGACATACCAGGAAGTAGGTTAGCAAAATAACTTCAGGGTTTAAGTATGACAACAGGAAGTAGAGAGAAATAACTTTTGTAAATGTGTGTGACTCAACCACACAGAACAGATGTATTATGTTGCGCACCCCCACACACACACACACGCATGTACTGCTGTTAGTCTTATGGCGCATTACACGCAACATAATAACACAAGCTTGCGTAAAGCTCCCATTTGGTGAAAAAAAAACTAGACGGCTCATAGTGGGGTTATTATATAATATATCAGTCTATGCTACATGTGAACCTTCTAAGATGCCGCAATTTGATTGGTTCGCTATCTCAGGATATTGGGCAATATCTCATGATTGAGATCTCAAACTCTGGATATTGTTTTCATCGCAAAAAAAACAAATAAGGCGCTAATAAAAACAAATAAATTTCGGCAAAAAGTTATCTTGGTTTTTTTGGAGCGTTCACGTGTAGTTTATGCTAAAACAATTATTCACCTTTGGCGAATAATTGTTAAATATATATTATCACGGCCAAAAACAGTTTTTCGTCTCCAGATGATATTATGAATCTCAAACGACTGTGTCGGGTTCTTCTACTTCCACATCAATCTGAAGCACAGACTGAGCGGCGACATGGAGGAGGAAAAAGGGATTGTTGCCGTTTGCGGACTCCCGGTACTTCCACAACGAGATTCAGACTTCAGGGAGTCAAAGCCTCCCTGGTTCAGTCTGTACTTATGATTGATGTGGAAGTGGAAGAATCAGAGACGTCGGGGAACCCGACGCAGTGGTTTGAGATTCATAATATCGTCCGTAGGAGAATACAGCTTTGGCCGTGATAACATAGATATCTATATATATATAATGATATTATTTAGATTAGATATAGAGCTCCAGGAATCCCGCCAAAGCACCCGGAGTGTTCTAGAATATTTACAGAACACGGCCAAAAGCTGTGTGCGCCTCCGGATGATATATGAATCCGAGCAATTGTGATACATCCACTGTAAACACTAGCGCATGGTACCATGGTCGCAAGCTGCTCAGGGCCAAACCCAAACCCTCCATTTTGACCCGCCTCTAAAAAAACGGGAGGTTTTGGAAAGCTCATTGTCGGGCTGCCATGTAGTGGCTGTAATTCTGCACCAAGGCTAAATTTCTTGAATATCTTCAAATACTGTATTAGGGGCCCACTAACACCTATATAAAAGCATCCATAAATTAGCATGCAATGGGAACTTCAAATAAAATGAACCCCTTGTTTCTAGATTTGTATTACCAATAAGACCAGCGGAAGGGCTTCGAACTGAACCAACCTTCTACTTTGTCAGTGCGGTCGAACACTGAAGGAACTATGCAGACAAAAGATAGATGGTCATTTCTGTGGCGTAATACATCATTGAGATCCAAACTTTTAGCACTCAGGAAAGAAAACCAACACAAACGCTCAGGCATCCAATTGTCCAACTTACAGCGAACCCACAGAGGGGAGAAAACAGTTTGTGAACCTTTCGTTTTTTCCCCTCACAAATTGAGGTTCCCAAACATTTTCGCTCCAGGATCCCCATGAAAAGTGGTCTTTCCTGTCTGGTGTGAACCAGCCTATATGAAGCACTATAAACACAAGTTAACAAAAGAAACGAAAATATTTTAAATCCATTTTATAGACTATAATGGCATGCCATGTTCATTGTTTTCTCGATACACCCGGAGGAACATGCCTAATGAAAGTATCTGGCGTGGCATGCATGACAGGGAAGAACTGATTAAAGCGTGATGATGAAAAACTTAGCCTTTTCGATACAGTCCTATGTCGTCCTTATATTCGATTTACTGTGATGTTTATATCCACATTACAGTATTTACCATTGTCGTAGAACTCAAATCTCAGTTTTCATGACTTTACCGTGACAGGACTGGATTACCGGTAATATGCGCTTGGACTTGGACTCCAGCCCTGACTGCATTGAGACTCAGATGTCCGGGATGAGTATCCAATACTTATGAAGCCCAATGGTGATCCAAATGTTGGTGTTTGTTGTTTTTATTGGCATGAGATATATGTTATTAAAATATTCCATAATATTACCATATAGCCTATTAGTACAACATTTTAGACCAATGAGTTACCAAAAGCTCAAGGCCATTAGGTCAGAGCCGGCTTCATACTTGCACTCATGTCTGATCAGCATTTGACAGGGTTTGTCTTCTACAGCACGATTTTAATTGTTCATATCCATTGTTGATTGTAGAGCATAATGCAAGGTTATGCAACACAACAGGCTAAAACCTGTTGTGTTGGATGAATGTCAACAATTTAACGTTGTTCGTTAGAGGGTCATTCCGGTGTAAAAATGATTAGGGATATGTTTTGTATGATAACGAGTTGAAACGTACGTTTTGGAAAACAAAAAACGCATATAGACGCTTTCTTCAGTTGGCTGTTTTTAGACGATTCTATCAAAACGCTATAAACTTGGAATGATGGGGGCAGTGGTTATGGTAAAAACTAAATCACTATTTTAAACCACTTAAAAGGCTAAAACACTTCTTTGGTAGTATAATAAGGGTCTTAACATATAAAATGAGGCATTGAGAACTTTGTAAGCAGGGTATCTGCAGGTTTCAGCAAGTCAAATTTAAGACTTTTTAAGACCTTTTTAATACCACCTTGAAAGAAATTTAAGACCTAAAACACGCGATGGTGGGGGTTGGCAACAGATGCGAGCCAGATTCGGAAACGGACGTCTTTAAGCCAACTGTCCTTGAATTTGCACCTACCCATTGTCGCAGACTAGCTAGCAAGCACGCAGGTAATCGTTTATATATGCAGCTAGCAAGAAAGAAGCCTCTCTACATGTACTTCCTGAAAAGTCCCACGAAAAAAAAAATATATACTGTATATATAGTCCTGCCCCGACAAATTTAAGACCTTGAGTTACAGTATTTAAGACCAGCATGTGACATTTGTAACAAATTTAAGACTTTTTAAGGCCTTAAACTTAGGATGCGCGGACACCCTGTTTGTAAGTGTACAGATTGTTTATTAAAAAGGACATTTTATACCATCAGTACCTCACCCGTCGACGCCATTTTTTTGATAGAATCGGCTACATACAGCCAACTGAAGAAAGCGTCTATATGCATTTTTTGTGCTCCAAAACAAACGTTTCAATTCGTTATCATACAAAACATAACCCAAATCCATATTACACCGGAATTAACCTTTAATCAACAATAAAAAAATTCTGACAGAGAAGTTAGCCTAAACGGTTCCATTTGCTTCCATAACCTGATTAACTTAACATCATGTAAAGTTAAAGAGGAAAAGGGTTGTTTATTAAACCTCAATGTGGACAGGAACTGCATTGAAGAAATAATGTATAATACACCAGCGCATTTGGTTTTCATGATCTTAGATACGATTGTGTTTTTATCTGCAAGTACCATTATGTCAGTATGTTCTTTAACTTAATAATCACCATAACAACCTTGAAGGTAGTGTTATTTGATAATATGGAGGCAATCATTTACATTTCAAGTCCGATGACTCAGACTCATTTTATGTTCACTCGGACTCGAGCAATGAGTCAAGACTTTGTTGAGATTTTGGATTTTGGACTTAATATTCCAATTTGGGAGAAGGTGAGCCATATGCATTTCTATAAAATCCAGAGAGGGAGAGCTATATTGCATAGTGTGCAAACATTGCCAGTAGGGAGGAGGGAGGAGGGAGGGAGGGAGAACGACAGACTTTGCCCCAGCTGGCACACAGCCCAAAACACTAGCGCTGCTCCCCTTCCCTCACCTTCTCTCCAATATACAGTAACACAGACCCATGACCAGTAGCAAGTGAATATGATGCAAGTGTTCTCCACATTACGCCTCCAAAGCCATTATCGGAAGGTTTCATTAGTGGGTCCAATATCGTTGGTCAATGTTCTCAGCTGTCTTTTATTACCGGATCTCATGGAAATATATGAAACGCCTTACTCCTCCTCAGCCAATCCAGCTTTCAAGTCACCCGTGATTCCACCCGAGACATTGGGTTTCCCCGGAAGAATTTGTACAAACATGTAGTGAGTATCCCAAACATCAACATTTCTATTATATTATTAGGTTACTATTTGGTAATTTAGCATATTTTGTTGTAAAGTTAATTTGGGTGAATTAAATTCTACTTATTGGTTGGTATGATATTTAACAAGTAAATATACTAGAAGCAAATTAGCTAATTACTTGGGACGATGTAAGTAAGAGAATAAACAAATGTGTTCATGTACAGGTCTAGTAGATACCCATGCATCCCCAAGCCTAAGCCACTACAGTCAAGATAGTATATTAAATTGTATAGGCCTCGTCATCAGGTACAGCCTCAAGGAGCGTCAGATCTCCATACATCATCCCTCACACTAAACCTGTCCTTACAATGACCACAGTGAACTGCTCTCCCGTGTAGCTGTGAAAAAGGCTTGGTTTGTGGGGCATTCTTGCTCAGCCCGCTACCAGGGCCCAAGCCAGATGATTTGAAAAGCCAACACTGTCACACACCAGAACCGGTGTGTGACAGACATTCCCAACAAGTCTAACCAATCAGTAAATGAGGGCGGTTGTTCTGCTTCAGGCTTGTAATTAAAGGGCCCCTCATGCCGCGGGCTGCCGGCTTGGCAGGTAAATATGTAGGACCTTTACAGTTCCATGAGGTTGCACTGGCATGTCGAGGCCCATGTTTATGGATTCTGAGACGAGTTGCGGTAAACACAAACCCAAGAAACAAATTAAAATGTCAATGAACCAAACAAATGTTGTTTTCAGCTACACTCAAGACAAACATAAATTATAAATAGTTATATATTTCCAAAAAGGGTGATCAAGGACTCAAAGTAAGGCTTTACAGTATGGACTAAAATGTATTTCCTGGTATGATTTGAGGCATAGGACGGTAATGGTATTATATCACGGTATGTTAATTTTATCTTTTAATTTCGATATATAAATGCTTTTGAAGGGGTAAAATACTGGTTAGGCAGTATAAAAATGCAAAATATTTTCTCAAGTTATTTCCATCTCTGAAAACATAAATATTTAATATTATGGATTTCTTTCTCCACTTGCTCTCGGACCTTGCCGAATAATTTTGGCATCTCAATTTGGGTGAAGTGTGTGCGAGCAGGTAACGCGTACCTGGGATCGAGTGTTTGTGTGGAAGCGCTTCCGCTTTTTAAATATTGCTCCAGTGTTAAATATTTTAATGTTTTAGTTGTTGAAATGTTACTGGCGACAGTAGTTTGTTTAAACACCACCTACTTGATTATTAAAACAAATCAATCCATGAAAAATATAGCCTATCATTACGTTGCAAAAACGTTTGAATGAAATCGCACAGGTACATTTTTTGCAATTACATGATTAATCTATAAAAAGCATCGATGCATCCTTGAAAAATAGGAATTCTCAAAAATAAAGGACGCGAAAAGGGCGCGAATTTCCAAGTGTTCTCAACATTGGAACAGTGCTTGTCGGCGTTCTATGACGTAGCGTCCTTAAAAGGGCAGCCGTTGAGCATGCTTCCTTCACATTTGGAAACAGCAAGTTTCTATGGCAAGCCAAATTGTCATAAATTCGCTAGAACTGGATATCTGCAATTCAGTTTCTCCTAGTCAAAAATAACTTTTCGGATATCCGCAACTACATTCCTCCTATCCACAATCGTCATTTCAGATATCCGCAAACACATTCCTCCTAGGCGAAATGACGTCACGTTTGCCATTCATGTCTATGGGGTTTGTCATTACAGATATCTACAACGTCATTTTGACTAGGCGTAACTCCAGTTAGAGATATCTACAACGTAGTTTCGCCTAGTCAAAACTTAATTTCGGATATCCGAAAAGGGACATAGAGATATCTTGATATCTTGAATTAAGGTGAATTAAAGATATCTTGGACTGGAATTATGACTAGTCACATCAAATTGTAGATATCTCCAACTGGAATTACAGATATCTACAATTCAGTTGCAGATATCCGTAATTCACGTAGTGGATATCCGCTGACAAACCCCATAGACATGAATTGCAAACGTGTTTGCGGATATCTGAAATGACAATTGTGGATAGGAGGAATGTAGTTACGGATATACGAAATGTTCTTTTTGACTAGGCGAATCTGAATTGCAGATATCTGCAACACATATCCAGTCTAGCGAATTTATGACAATTTGGCTTGCCATAAGTTTCACACTACCAGCGTCTGTCTCGTACGGTGTGGAATGAGAGCTTGTGAAAGGACTATTGCGCAAGAACGCAGGCAGGCAGCAAGCGCGCCTGCGTGCTTGCGCAATAGCATACTGCCTTAGTATCGCTGTCAAATCTGTCCCTGGGAAAAGAAAAGTTGCGCCGAATGAAAAAGGAACTACATTTCGTTACAATATTTTCAGTACATGTGCGTAACTTACATTTTTATATGAAAAAGTAATTATGTTACTGTATTAACACGATACTTACTTTACAACTCGTTACACACAACAATGTCTACCGGTCACACCGGTCTCAAGGTTACGTCAAAATCCATACCGTAACGCAAATTCACACCGGTGTACATTCTATACCGTTTATACCGTACACCCGAACTCAGAGGTAATGCTCTTCTTTAGCAAAATGCATTTTGCTTGTTCTTTCCCATACAGAAATAGCCTGAACCCAGAGGCATTAAGAGGATGAAAGCAAGATGTTACACGCTTGACATCCTTTGGGGATTCTGGTGGATGGGGAGGGGCCCTTGTGTTATCATTAAGAACTAGATGCAGAGGTGGGAATAACACCTCCGTGATGAAACAACTTACATGTATCTTTAATTTTATTATCTACTTTAATTATATAATAAATTATTGTATTTTATTATTAGCATTTTGACACCCAAGCCTGTTGTGTGCATTCATGTGTGCTGATCCATTCGTCATCAAAATTATTTTTGTGAAAAATAAATACATTGATTGTCTTTTTAAACTGTATCAAGTAGAATTTGGTAACTTCTTGGTGTTACTTCCAACCTCCTCACTCTTGTTAAATGTCATAGCATTTTTTTTTAATTATTTCATAAAACAATACAAGGATTAAAAACATTAGTCATTCCAAAATGTCTGTGTTTTTGTGTATGTAACCATTTCATATTGACCATTGTAGAACAACCTGTAAAACTGACCTTCTCTTAATAAAAAAAAAAAGTAAGCCTAAACTGTGCTATTGCTTAAAATCTTTCACTTCTAAGCCTTCAGGTCATTCTGGGTGTAGTAGTCTCAGTGTCCTTTTTGGAGATATACTAGACAAGTGGACTAGACACAAGGGCAGCTTCCTCCGCTCTTAATCTGGGAGCAAGGGAGGGAGCGAGAGAGAGGGAGAGGCAGGGGGAGAGAGGAAGGGAGAGAGACAGACGCGACCCTCTGTCCTGTCATTCACACACACACATGACAGAGCCTAGCTAATAATAATGTCACATAGTGACGGACAGTCACTGTGATGTTTACCTTTTGTCGAGCGTGGATCGACCATAATATTATGGGCCCTCTGTGCCTGTGCCCAAGGGCCCCTGAGCTCAAAGGGCCCTCCAGGATAGGCAATATATAATAATAAAAAGTGTCTCCACAGAAATATGATACAAAGCTCTTGATAATTATCCAATCAGTGAGATAATGATCCACAAATGTATGCGTATAGCAACAGGAGCATTTGCACCACTTAATAGATTTCATTTGATTACAAAGCGAATACATTTTGAAGGGTTTTAATAATGACTTTAGCAGCTATTTCAATGTTTAAACAAGGCCAAAGGGAGAGGAGAGAGGAGGTGTTTGACGGAGCTATCTTCGGGTTGAAGCTGGTTGTTACGGATATTGTTTGACGTGCCTGTGGATCATTGTCAAGAGTATTATAAAAAAAATTGTGCATAGCACTGTCAGCCTTAAGCATAAATATCAGGCTTGGGTAAGGCTTGTTATGTTGGGCCCAATCAAACCTCTTATAGTGAGTATAGTGAGTGGAGCAAATTGACGATCGAGAAGATATTGCTTAGAATGACAATAGTGATTAGAGGAGCTTGATAAAGATGACTATAATAATTATGGTTCTTATAGTGACTACAGTGTTTTGAGTTGAGTGAGGGGACGTCTCTTCCATCCTCTCACCCCACTCGGCAGAAGCCAGGTGCCACCTGAACAGCTCCTGGTGAGGAGATGCTCCAGAGTGGACCCTTCTCAACTCTCTGCACTGCTGGGGCCTGTCTTGCTCTGCAATGCCATGAATGTAAAGTGAGTATCGCTAAAGTATTTTATCAATTTCACAGCAGCAAAAACAAAATCCCCAAGTATCACATGACCGGCCTGACAGCCGTGCATGTTGAAGACGAGAGTGAAAAGGACAGTTTGAACTTTGACGTAAATAATCTTTTGCTTTGCAGATATGCAATGATAGTGAAATAAACCGGTTCAGCATGTTTGTCTGTAATTCTCACCAAGTTCATTCCTTGAGTCGTTTTTTTCTTTGAGCCCTTCTTATGTCAAGCAGCATAAGGGCCGTTAATATTCAGTAAACGTTTGAAAAATATATACTCTACTATATACAAATTTGAAATATTGTATATAGAATTAGCAAAAGTCAGTATAGTATAAGAAACTGTGACCCTATTCCAAGCACGAAAATTAGAAAGAGAAAAGACTGAGAGAAAAAGCGACAGCGACAGAAAGAGTGAAGGGGAATGAGGGAAGCACCCAAGAGGAGGGTGTCTGAAGAACTCATTATCAACCTTAGAGCCCGGATATCAACATTAGAGGCCTTGTCAATCCCACCAAGAGTTAAGAAAAGGGGTAGTGGTGTGTGGCTTTCGCTGCACCAACCACCTCACTTCAAATGGGAAACTAAAGCAAAGTGCAACGCAACCACCAAGAGGAAAAAAAGGCTGAAAAGATGACGTTCTAATGCTCAAAATGAATCACAAGCAAACCAACTTTTGGATGCATGCATCACCTTTGAGTTTTTTTGTTTGTTACTTTGAAATTACATTCACTCGCAACACGCACACGCACACGCACTCACTACAACCTGCCGATCTTCAATCAGAACAACATCAAATAAGTGATACCGCAACGCGTTGACAAGTCCGTCCCGAGTCTCGAGGCGCCCATAGGCTTTATGGTTTATGTTTGAAAGCCGTGACACACTCTTTTACCAGTTGGCCTGAAATACCACGCCTCAACCCTAATCGTGACCAGCGTAAAAGGCTGGTCATCGCACTTTACTTTAAAGGTGCACTGTATAGAATGGAGTGGCATGGAGCGGAATGGACTTGGCAGGCATGGGATATAAATATTCAGAAGTAGGTTTTAATTTTTGTGTAATCCCATGAAAATAAGAATAGTTGTGGCTTTGTTATCCTAGAATGAGACCTTAAAGGTCGTATCAGTGATGCTAGACCGAAACATAGATGATCACATTCATCTGATCATTCGTCACGATCCGTTAGCTGCCCGCCCCATAAGCAGGTCGTCAAAAAACGTGTCTCTGTAGGCAGCCTATGCTCCCAACCACAACTACCTACTACCAACCACTCAAAACCAAAATAAATAGAGTTTCAACCAATCACAGACACCGACAAGGGGTGGGTGTTCTGGGGTTTTCCGCTGCATTCATGATATTTTTTTCTGTATGCATGAAACACGGAAGGGGGGGGGGGGCGAGCTGGCTCTATCTGTCTTGGATCGCGCTTCAAATACCAACAGAAGTACCTAACATCTAAGATACAACCTTTAATATCTTTATAGAGAGCCATGTTAAACCGCCTTTTTCCTACAGTATCCCAGAACAGGCAAACTGCTTTTTAGAGGACATAGATTTCAAGAATCAACAATAACCATTATGCCCCGTTTACACCATCCCGCTAATGGCCGCTAATGGCCGATAGACTACCGATGTGGAAGTCGGGGTGATTCGGGTGACATCGGGCTAAAAATGTATGATCGGGTCAATTTATCGGGGTAGCATTTACACATACCCGATGTTATAACGATAACATAACGATTCATGCCAGGGAAGACACCCGAAGTGACCCGATGTTACCACGTTTTGGTGAAAAGACCCGATGTAGTCTCGCTCCCAGCCCGACTGTAAGCCGAATAATGGTAAACAAGCGGGTGATGACTCGATCAGCCACGATTTCAGGCCGAATTCCGGCCGACGTAGACCCGATTATAGCGGAAGAGACCCGATGCGTAACGATAGATACCCATCCCCCAGGAATAGACTCGTCCGAGACCCGACGCCATGACAGTCGGGCGTCCGCGCGATGGATATTTAACCCCCGATTTTCTAAGCCGATTCGTTTAATATTTCTAAATTCCAACCAGTGCACGTCTCGTTATTCTCATACATTTGGATTATCGAATTAAAACCTTGTTCATCATAACTACTACCAGAATGGGACCAAAGAAGATGATCTCCCAGAGTAAGGCCAGGAGGGGTAGATCCATGGGTGCCAGGGAAGCCTCCACCTCATCTCCATTACCCAGAGGGCCGAGCCTAGCAGCATCTCCCAAACCACCAACTCCACCACCAGCTAGCTCTGAGTCTGAGCAGCCTGAGGC
>OOFH01050232.1:0-10034 GCA_900323355.1 Merlangius merlangus | reverse complement strand
CAGAAGAGGACAGGAGAGGACAGGAGAGGAGAGAGGAGAGGAGAGAGGAAAGGAGAGGGGAGGAGAGGAGGGAGGAGGAGAGGAGAGGAGAGGAGAGGGCAGGAGAGGAGAGGAGAGGAGAGAGGAGAGGAGAGAGGAGAGGAGAGGAGAGGAGAGAGGAGAGGAGAGGACAGGAGAGGAGAGGAGAGGAGAGGAGAGGAGAGGAGGGTTTCATGCATCAGAGGAGCATCCTTCCTGTCTAGTGCGTTAACCATCTGCCTCTGGCTCAGGACTTACGTGGGAACCCCGCCTGTCTCATCAGCTTCTTCTTGGACAGCACTTTCATCGCCTACAGGGTGGTGGAGCAAGTGGCGCAAACACAATAATACACGTAAAAATATGCTAAGATGCAGCGACATTTTGATGCCCAATATGTATCGATAATACTTTTTCCTGAACAAATTCCTACAACAAAGTCACTTTATTTAAACCCTAGATGCTTTTGTAGTGTTTTGGCCCATTACATACAAAATAAGCAAAAATGAAGTGATACTGAATAATGCTAATTCAACTTTATGTTAGATAGTTTATCCTCAGTTCCTGACTGTATTTTTGGCATTGCAGTATGGAGTATATCGCCTATCCTTTTTGTTTGTTAGTATAATCTTGTGTTGTCAAAAAAGGTGGCAGTAGATACAGAGACAATAAACTGGATTGGAATTGGAGCTGCAGGCACAATTAACACGTTGTATAGATCCATAATGTGTGAGAGCGTCTGACTCACATAGTACGTGTTGTCATCTTCATTGTAGGCCAGCTTGACAACACCATAGGAGCCCTTGTTAGAGGAGAAGAACCAAAGATGTTCACAATACGTATCCAAGGACACACAAACACACAAAAAGAAAACCCACACAGACAGGCTCCTTCACTATACTGAGCTGGTGTGAGGGAAGAATATCTATGGTGATTACAATCTCATGCGACAAAGTGGATTTAGAGTCTCTTCCCACACAAACGGGACACTTGAGAAGGGAAGAACAAGAACAGATCAGACCTAAATGGGCAGAGAGGAAACCTAAACCGGAGTGCTTGTGAGAGAATCATGAACCATTAGCAGTACGTGGCTAGCAGGAGCCAATGAAGGAGGGGAGTTAAAAAAAATGCGGGAATGTCGTAGAAGTTGAGGAAAAACAGATACCTTGGGTTCCCTAGGCGAAAGTTGGAGGGCCACTGTCAAAACAAACATCACACTCCCTCTTACTAGGGTCTGCATCCAATAGAAAATGACCACTCTGGAAAAACGTTCTTAGCTGTAAGCAGCTGACTTTTTGTACTTTTACAAAATTTCTCCCGTTTCGACGATTTATTAATTTCAGTCAAACACTTTGTGTGACCTAAATGGAACCATTACTGGAAAAAGCTGACCCTCTAAAAACACATGCAAGACTTGAGTACTGAGTTTCTCTCTCTCTCTCTCTCTCTCTCTCTCTCTCTCTCTCTCTCTCTCTCTCTCTCCTCCCTCTCCTCTCCCTCTCCTCGCGACGCACACACACACACCCGGCCTGAACACCTTGGAGACATCTATTTTTACAGGCTCTCATCCTGCTTCCAGCTCTGCCATCACGTCCGGGTGGCTTACAAAGACTCTGGGAAATGAGGGCAGGAACAAAACCAGAGGCACTGAGGCCCCTCCATGGTGCACACTATGAAGTAAGAGTGTGTGTGTTTGTGTGTGAGAGTGTTTGTGTGTGTGTGTGCGTGGGTGTAGTCGGTTTGTGAGTGTGTGTTGTGTGAGGGTACCTTTCCGATCTCGTCTTTCAGCTTGTACTGGTTGAGTTGAACACAGTCCTTGGCAGGAAATAAATCATGGGAAGAAATAACATTTAAAATGTGGACTGTACCATTAATGTACATTTAAGCATTACCATCACTTTAAGCATTAGCCTTTAGCATTATTATCCTTTTTCCTATTAGCCTTTCGCATTTTCATCCCTTTAAGCATTAGAATTGTTATCCTTTTAATAATTAGCATTAGGCAATGTTATCCATCTAGATGTTAGCCTTCAGTGCAAAAACAACAACTAACAATGTTTGTTAATTCCGAAAAAGATGATCGCAGATGATCCAAGATGACCCCACCGCAAACACAAAAGTGCTTCTTGAATTGCATGTTCAACTCGGGTGAATGAGATTAAATCAACCCAGCACACAAATCAAAGTTTTCATTAGCTCTGTAACATGCTGAGTGTTTGAGGATTTAGTGATGGTTTTGTTTTGCAACAGCACTCTTGGATGCCAGCCAGTTCACAAGCACACACCAATTAATGAATCCAGTTTTCTTTCAACTGTGTAATATTATGGTTGATTGGCTTGCAGTGCTGCCAGCTTTTTTCATAAATATCCAAAGCCTGTTGCCTTGTGCAGGGACTTAACAAGAGCAACACAACCTCTAAGGATGTTACTGAGGGGTATAGGCATTTCAGGGTTCCATCTATCCATAAATCAAGCTTTTTTTGGCTGAGAAATTATTAGTTATTTGCTATATGATTAGTTACCAATTGAATATCATATATAAATATATAACCAAGCAAAATAATTTGTTTTAGGCTTAAAGGTTTGGTTGGTTTTGAAAGTGACACTAAGATTTAGAAGCAGACGTTTAAAGGCCATGAGCTTTAGTTAGTTTAGACGGCTTGAACTGTAAAGCGAAGCGCCCTAATCTTACAGTGGACAGCATCATAGCAGGCGTCAGGCAAAGAGCAAACACAACAATCTGATGGATTATTTTACCGCCTGCCGGCTGGTTAAATTAAGGGCTACCAGCTGTTTGAGAAGTTATGTTCATAACTTGTGAACATGACAGGATATGACAGTCAATCCGTCACATCTCACTGCCTTCCTATCCGTTTTGCTTCAAAGAAGCAGAAAGAGAAGAAGAGAAAAAGGAGAATAGGAGTTTATAATCATAACTATTAAAATTATTATTTATAAGTTTATATTTATAAGTCCTTTATAAGTGGTACTACATGTTACTGAAACAATGGACACAGGGTACTTTTGTAAATAATGCATATGTGATGATTCTTCTTCATGTTTTGTTTTATGGTGTGTCAGCCGCTTTTAACTATGGAGGCATAGGTGCAGTCTGCTTCCTTATGGCCATCATTAGAGTGCTAAAATCTTCCCTCTAAATGCTACGTGCTAATTGGAATATAATGTTCACCCATAATAGCTGAGCGTCTTCTTAAAAGTATATGGATCAGTCCTAATGCACTGATCCATATTCCAAAAATCTAAACCATGGTACCGATTTAGCCTGGCTACCAGACGAGATTACTCCCCTTCCGTGTTTAAAGATCCCTTCACAGGCCGTGTAGGAGCCAGGGATGATGTCATTGTAATACTATGAGGTTTAAAGATTTGTTATTGTTTTCATGCTTTATTATAGGGTGAGATAGACAATAAGGTATTTGAGATAGAGGGGAGGACATGCAGCAAAGGACCACGGGCAGGCTTCAAACCTAGGTCGCTGCGTTCAGGGCTGATTCTAAATGGTACGCTCTCTACCTGGTGAGCCACCAGAGTGCACCAATACTATAAGGTTTGAGAGGGTTTATGTCTGTGGTCCAGGTAGCGCCGGCGTACCTGGAGGTCTGTGATGGAGACGCGGTGGGACTCCACGGTGGGCCGGCGGGGGAGCCGTGGAGAGGAGTGGGGGGAGGTGACGGGGGAGTAGGGCAGCGAGGGGTAGATGTAGCGTCCGTCGAGGCCCGGGGAGCCGCAGGGGGAGGTGGCGGTCTGCGAGCGCTCCTGGAGGGACAGCTTCCTGTCCGACAGGTTGAGCCGTCCCCTGGGGGGTGCAGCCAGCAGCGCCCCCCCCACGCTGTGGGACAGCAGGAGGTCGCAGGATTCAGGGGCCAGCAGGGGCCGGGCGGGGTCAGGGGTCTCGGAACTGTCCATGTCCTCCACCTGGAGGCGAACACAGAGAATACAAACGCCAAATAAGGAACCGTGGAGCCCAACAGCTCATACAACTAGCTGACATTTTGCTATTATAACTAGCACAAGACAGGTTAACAGGTCTGGTTATTGCTGCAATGGTTTAAGGTTTGTTAGTAGTAAAGAAACAATGTCAAACAGATCAGTGTGTGTTTGTTGGTTGGCTCCTATACATCAGAAGTGTTGATTAAGCCTGAAGCTAATGACATGCACGATGTTTGCACATGCATGACTATTGTTTGTGTCTCAATCGTTCAAGACCCCAAAAGACGAATGGTAGAGATTTACACACAACCTCACAGCCGCTGAGAAAGTGTAATAATGCGGACAGCAAAACATTTCCCTCCCAAGTAACATCATATATTGTCAGGGTTGACAATGACTTCAGACAAAAAAACGAAGCTTAAATACTGTAGCCTTTGGCCTTTTTGATTGAAATGGATGATGGAAAACTAGTCTGTCAGTCTTTTTTGGAAGAAAAACAATATTTGATCATTTAACTACGACAACATGCAATGAAAGATGAAGCAGTTCAAGAGCTAACATCAAATGTGATCATATTCTGATTATTTTGGACTCTATAGATCAACAGTCTTCCCTCCCCTGCGACTATAAACAATAGGGGTGTGAAGAATAATCGATTATTCGATGCATCGCGCTCTAGATGCTCTCTAGAGCGATTCCGTCTCGATGCAGATAAATTAATAATCGGAATTAAAAAATATATATAATAATCATAATAATTTAATTTGTTCGCCTGCAGCAACATTCTGTTCGCCAGAGAGGGATAATTTTAGTAATTTTAAAATTATTTAATTTATCTTCAGTGTGTATTGCCCAATCTCATTTGTCTTGACACTATTGCGATTCAGCCTACGCATAGCATGCACGCAAACTCACCGCCAGACACAAGAACTCCTTCTAATTCAATAGCAGCTTTTTCTTTAATGACATAGAAAAGAAAGAAACATACTTCCATATTGTGTTGTAATGCAAGCTGCATTGATTATTATATTGTATAGGAAGCCATATTTGTGACAAAAGCTTTCTCTATGTCTTTAATGATCATCACAAAAGTAGGAAGTGATTAGCAAACTCTGAGTAGCAAACTCAGATGTATGAATAATTTTGAAAATCACGCATGGAAATGTACAGAAAAAAAATTGTTGCATCGAGAATCACTTTAGAATCAAATCGTTGACCTCATAATCTGAATCAAATTGAATCGTGAGGTGCCAAGAGATTCCCACCCCTAATAAAAAAACAAATTGAGGGACAATCCCTAACCCTCTAATGTTATTTTTTTTCATTTCCTAAACCAGAAAACGATGGCGCTCGTATGAGTCCCTCCCTGTCTCACCTCCTCGTCCCCGCCGTGGGGGTCCGGCAGGCTGGGCTCGTACTCCGTGATGACGATCAGGGACTCCATGGGGTCGGGGTCGGCCGGAGAGCACGCGGAGAGCACGGCGGTCAGGGCGGGCGCCGGGCAGCTGCACAGCAGGTCAGGCAGAGTCTGGGTCTGCTGGGCTGGTGGAGGGGGCTGGCTGGGGCCGCAGGGCACTGGGCGCTGGGTGGAGGACCAGGAGGATGTGGGGCAGGGGAACATGGTGCTCCGTTAGCCCGAGGTCTGGGAGCTCTGCTCCATCAGCAGGGCGGCCGCGGGGGACAGGGCGAAGGACCTGATGCAAATGGGAGATCCGATGAATTAACAGCTTGGTTTGTATTCAAATGTGATTCTGCACAGTATGTTGCACGTGAACGTGAATTCAATGATTATATCTCCAAGAGGCTCGACATGAGAAGTGTATTTGTTAAACAAGAAATGGTTCTTCTTGTTATGCGTGTTACACAACCGGGTTGATTACCATCGCCACAATTCTTAATCAATGTATTAACAGTTTCCTGAAGGACGTTTCCATCCAGAGAGCGAGAGGGAGAGAGAGCGAGCCAGAGCGAGAGAGAGAAAGAGAGAGAGAGCGAGAGAGAGAGAGTGAGAGAGAGAGAGAGAGAAAAACAAGAGTGGTGGCTCCAGTTAAATACAGAATGACAAGGCCAAGCGTGGGAAATACACCTACGGCAGGACTTATTTTATCTAAAGCCCACAGAGAACGCTGGTGCTGATTACCTCAAAGTCGCCAAGCCCATAATCTCGGATCCAGCAGTCTTTAAGTCTGATTTGTGAGACTACCGTGCGTAAATCGTTAACTAGCAAAGCTTGATCTTAAGAAGACTTCCATACCTTAGTTTCTTTAGCCAGTAATGCCACAATTGCTACAAGGAATCTTCCTTCATTTTCTTGTTATTTTCAAAAAGATTTATATGATACAATTATACCAGGTATACTTATGTTCCTGGGAAATTAATAGAAATAGGAATAGCAATAGTGTAGACATTTTGACTATATATTTTACCATATTTCCTATGCTAATATGCATCAGAATCTCTTAAAGAATATGCCAAAAGCAAAATGCAAACTCTGACCAAAAGCAAAACCCCAAACATCATTGGATACCTACATATTGCCGTACATCAGAATTCTGAACAACAAATCGGAATCTGTAGAATGTATTCTATTGAATGTAGCGTGTCCTTTGGAGATAGTTTTGACAACCGCTTCTGCCAGTTATAGTTATAGAGAAAATACTATTTTTTCATTCTGATCTCGCAACCTTCTTCAATTCACAGTTTGAATAGAGATTCAAAACTCTCAAGGTCATTGACGTGAGAAAAAAATGCAAATCCACAAGAACTCTTTATTGTGCCAAACTGCAATTGTAAAAAAAAAAAGAAGAAATAAACATCCTCGATGTAACTTAGCAACTATCTCTTCGACATCAATGTACGGTAATGCTCATACCTTTTAAGGTCCCTGAATGACCATACGCTACTGCGATAGCCATTGTTTGTTATTATTATGTAGAATCCATATAACATGCCTTCATGCCTTATCACTAGCCTAAGTGACTGTGATCAATAAGTGAGTCTAGAGAGAGAGAGAGAGAGAGAGAGAGAGAGAGAGAGAGAGAGAGAGAGAGAGAGAGACACACACACACAAACAGACAGACAGACACAGAGAAAGACAGAGAGGGAGGGAGATGTGACCCAACAGAACTGTCCCTGCTTACCTCTAAGCGTTAGTCAAACCACACACCCCAGCTCGAGCACCCCGCTCAACTACCTCAGCTGGACGCCTGGTACCGCCATCTCTAAGAGCGAGCTAAGGTTGCACAATAAAGTCACAACTCTGTTTCGACACCGCAATGGTGGAATGAGCCCCCTGCTGATGTCAGCACCGCAGAGTCGCTCAGCAGTTTCAGCAAGAGAATTAAGACTCACCCACCCAGAATTCACCTGCATAGCCTCCCCCCCTTACCCTGAACTGCCCCTCCTCCTCCCTTACTCTCCTATTAGTTTGTACTTAGTTTGTACGTCCTGGCACTTCATGTAACAGACTTATTGTATTTTGTGCGTCTTGGCACTTAAAAATAGTACTTAGCATCTTATCATGGCTATCTTTGTTGTATACAGGGAATGGGAAACCTAGCTATTGGGAGTAGTTGGCATATGTACCAACAGCAATATATTGTTTCTCTTTCTTCTGACAAATGTACTTATTGTAAGTCGCATCTGCTAAATGCCCTAGATGTAAATGTAAATGTAGATTACCTTTACGGGTGCTAAACCTGATCTGCATACAATCTCTATAACACTAGCAAATCACACGTGTGAAACTAGACTTAAATGTGTCATGAAATACAAAATAGATCAATCTAGGGCCAGGTGCAGTTTGAAACAGCAGCTCACAGTCACAGGACCTGCGGAGCAGGAGGAGCGTGTCATCTCAGGTGAGTGAGTACACAATACATTTCACAGATAAGCACTCCACCAAAGAGATGTCCCACTGCCAGAGAGCAAAGTAACAGTAAAATGACCACACCACCAGGGTCGCTGGAATTAGTTTTCAGCACAGCATGTTAGCCAAGCTCAGTTTAGCCTCAACCACAAGACATGGGATGGACATGAACGACTTGCCATTACATACAGCAACTGACAGGCAGTACTCAACAGAAAGTGTTGGGAGTGGGAGCAGAGGGAACAGTGGGAACAGAGTGCGGGGAAAGTAGTTCTGAAAAGTGTGGAAAAGGGACCATTAGGGCCTCCCACGGGCAACAGCTGAACGACGGCAGGGTGACCGCACGAGATATGATTTTCCTTTTCCCCACGTGGTTTTGAATCAACGTAGCTTACAAATATTCTTCAACATAGGTGTGTGCGTGTGCGTGTAGGTGTTTCTGCTTGTGTGCTTGCATGTTTGTGAGTGAGTGAGAAAGGATGTCTTGGCTGAACACCGGCCCTCCTCTTTTCTCCCCTCAGTGGTTTAATCCTATTTCGTCCTCTCTCGATTACTCTCCAGTAGCGGGGCCTGAACAGACCACGGACGGGGGAATAGAGGGAGGCAGGGGGTGAGGAGGACTATTAAGAAGGGGATGTGTAATTGAAACAGACAGTGTTGTAGCTCGCCCTCTCGCATTGTCGTGGACGTCTATTCTTTATTCCAGAAGGGCTCTCAGCAGTGTACCTTGGCAGGAGACTCAGTCACCAAGCAGCAGAATAAAAGAGAGCTCCAATTCTCTATTAGGAGCAGGGAGGTCAATAACAACAAGGCTGTATGGCAACCCTGGGAAGAATTTGATTTCTATTTTAAAAATGATATATATATATTTAGAAAAATCCAATTATTATATTTATTGATTTATGTATACATATAATGTGATACATCTTTCATGTTTGTCATGGTTTATGATATGACAAACAATTAACCAAAGCACCAACACATTAAATTGTCATTATAAAGAAACACTTGATGATAAATATGAGATATAATCAATCATAGGGGAGAGAGTGGAATGCTATGATGTTTCACATTAAAACGTCTCAGATCAAGTGTCATCTGTTGTACGCCGTTCTTCAGTAATTCATCTGTTAACGTTCTGCCGGGTGGTTTAGCAGCAGGTCAGGGTCTGTGTAATTTATTGTGGAAGGTGAGGGCCAGTGTCTGTCAATAAGGAACACAGAGCTACACAAGCAAAGGAGTCGGGGAGAAGAAAAGAGGGAGGAATGATTGCACAGGTTAGTGTCAGGGGTCTCTTGGACTGACAGGTGCATTTCATACTGGACTGAAAGAACTGTGCTTTATTGATCCATGCCACTAGTATACTGTGTATCTTGAGACACACACACAATCAGATTGCACAAACACTTATTTAATGCTGACACTGTGACCAAGATCAACACACACGACAACATGGCTCCGACCCAAGTGTCTTTTTAAAACGGAAAGTGTATATACCTCTACCGCTTGGAGAAAAGAATAGAACTAGCAGGAGCAGCAAACACAGGCTTCTTTAATTGTGGTTATCACAATGCCGTCAATATGATTGTTATATCATGCTGAGTGAATGTGCCCACAAACCACTACTCTAACTAGAAACAGGGCAGCCTGTTCCTCTGAGTCTGACCTGCCACATAGCTGGGGTAAATTAATAGTAGTTTGAGAAGAAAATGTATGCGAGAGAGAAAAATAGCTTTTTGTTAATGAATTGTTTTGTTTATGTTGACGTAGCAGTCGGACAAACATGATGATTACTTTGTCACTACGACGTGGAAAAAAGAGACAAAAACAGAGAGAGACATTTATATTCTGTCATGAGGCAGTCTGGGTTGAACATTTAAACAGTTCTGACCCATGATCTCCAAGGGATCCGATTGTGATTCTGTTTGTGTCCTGTGGATTTCTTGGCACTGCATTTGAAATTCCCTTTTTTTCTTTCAGCATAAGATTAAATAAAATCGACGAGAGAGAGAGTGTGTGTGTGTGTGTGTGTGTGTGTGTGTGTGTGTGTGTGTGTGTGTGTGTGTGTGTGTGTGTGTGTGTGTGTGTGTGTGTGTGTGTGTGTGTGTGTGTGTGTGTGTGTGCAGACGGTCCTTAGGGAGGGTCTGGATGAGATGAAGCAGTTCTTCTCCGTCAACAGCAGCTGTCGGATGCCCCTCAA
>OOFH01050229.1:0-10992 GCA_900323355.1 Merlangius merlangus | reverse complement strand
TAAAACAGCATTCTACCCCCTTCAATGTCACAGTTTCTGCTGTGATTTACTGTCTGCCTAATATATGGGCATTCTGCATAAAGGTGTTCAGCCCGTAGGCCTATACCAAAGTCCAGTGCATGTATTAGGCTATATTGTTGGTGTTAGTGGATGGCTTTGGGCCGTACATAGTTCACACATCCATACCTCTTTGAGATTATCACTAGATATCGCCTAAATACAGTTATTTAACGTTGAACTTGAAAGTAATAAGGTCCGTGGGAAAGAGGACTAACTGGGGTTTTGGTTAATAACTGCTGGTGTTCCCAAACGAAACATGAAACATGACCGCAGCGCCAGCGGTTGGAGGATGGAGAACAGTGGGGAAATGTGCACATGGGGAAATGATTCCCATGCTCAAGTTGGCGTGTAGGCATGATTACTCTTGCACAGCGCCAAAGGATGATCTAGCTTGAGGTTTTGTCTTTGAGGTACTAAATGTTGACGGTCAAAACTAACAACAGGACATGGGCTAGGATACATTTCCTGTGGATACAGTGTCTCCGAGAGATTGTCTCCTGGACCATTCTGCAGGCTGATAGAAAATGAAAGATAGCATCTTCTACGGACATTCCTTCGCACAGCAGTGCAAAGGAGACTCTCCTTTTATGGCATGCCGATATTTTTCTGCAGCAATCAGCACTTTGGAGACAACATAGCAAGGGTGTTGTTTAGTCTATGCTTAATAGTCAACCACTCCTCTTGCAATATGTAGGTTTAACATAGCATATCTTAGGGGTCATTAAACGGAAACATCTTTAACAATTTATTATTTTATATGAATTGGTCAATTGTCTATTGAATTATAGAAAATGGAACAAAACTAATGCTAAAACGTAAGATCAACTTCACAACCTCTTGACTTTTTTTTGCCACACCCGAACTTACTTTGTGAAAACATACAGAGTCAAACATCGCCACCTAGCGACACGATTTCCCCATGTTTAGATAGCGAGGCTGAATCCTAACCGATAGGGTTGTAGTAGGAACATTAATATTGTAAGAAACCGTTCTCAACCTCACACCCTCAGGATCTGATCCAAATTACTGTTTGGTATTTTCTCTAATTTCATAACACTTTGTTTCGACAACTTGGGCCTAGGACTAATCAAGTTTTTTTTTAAATACTTTTTGTACGTTGATACATGAAAGCAAGCATTAAACCTGTGATTGTAATACTTGGATGTATTTTACAAGTGAACTGGAAAATGTAAGCATTAATCAAAAATTTTGAGTATGAGTAGGCCACGATACACGCGTTATTGGCAGACACACGTTATTGCTTGGTTTATTTTTACGTCAAAGTATAACATTGCTTCATTTATAACCTATTTATTTTTTGTGGTTGCCATTGGCTCACTTTTTTGTGCAAGGGTCCAAAAAATAGAAAAACCCTATTGGCTCACAGAACAAGGCATTTGAACCCTGGAGCAGTGAAGTCATAATTGGATAAAACTCTCCGACATATGGTAAAATTAAGAACCACAAACGTTTGTTGACACACACATTAAGGACAAAGTAAATTTATTTTGGAATACACATACCATCAAACAGAGCTGGCAAAAAAGTCCAGTAACAATTCCACTGATGGTTTTGAACTATAAACATTACGCATTTGTTACTTCGGTTACTTACTATTCAAAATCCTCAAATCTATTTCCAAAAATATATTTGTATTATTCTCATCGATTTCAAAGCAAAAATAACATTAATAAGATTAATTCTTATTGATTCACTTGGGAATAACTTGAATCCTTAATTATCATCCGTCCATCTGAACCCAGTGTTGCATTATCCTAACTGGCATGTATTACCCTAACTGACTTCTCCTATGATGTAGTGGGAGACAACTACATGCACAGTTCATACAGAACCTGTATGAAGTACCATCTTGTTGATGGACAGCAGCCAGTAATACACATCATTAGGACTATTATCGTTAGCACGTCATTTGACCTCTAAATGCAATTGTGAATGATGAGAAACAGAATGGCTTTCTAACACTTTGATCCTGAGGGCTTGTATATTCCTAGACCAAATACCTTTGACGTTCCAATTCAGTCCACAAGAGGAACACAAGGACCAATAGTAACCATAGTCAAATTCTGCAGCCACTCAACGTGGTTATCTCATTGGTCCGAGTCAATCTCACAAAACCATCTGACATACGACCTTGCCTGTGGTTTATATGTCGGTATCTCATCCCTTTTCCCGCCGTCATCATTCAGCCAGCTAGTTGGGTTTGACCAACCGTCTAACAGACTACACAGTCTCACAAATGCTCCGCTAACATTGAACAAAGTCAGTTCGGGTTCGAGTGGCTCTTGAGATGCCTCCTCAGGTGGTTCAGGCAGGTGTAGGTCTTGGGACAGATCTGGCAGTGGTACGGCCGGACGCCAGAGTGATTCAGCATGTGCTGCTTCAGCACGCTGCCGTCCGAGAAGGCCTTCCCGCACTGGGAGCACACGTACGGCTTCTCCCCGGTGTGTACGCGCATGTGCACCGTGACCTTGTGCGCCATGGTGAACCCTTTGCCACACACTGCGCACTTGAACGGTCGCTCCCCGGTGTGGGTGAGCCGGTGCGTGCGCATGGCGCCCATCTGGGAGAAGGCCTTGCCGCAATCTGGGCAGACGTGCGGCTTCTCCCCCGTGTGCACCCTGGTGTGGCTCTTCAGCCCCCCCGCCGTGGAGAAGCACTGGGAGCAGTGGGTGCACTGGTACGGGCGCTCGCCCGTGTGCGTGCGCATGTGCTGCTTGAGGTCATAGCGGTTCCTGAAGCCGCGGCGGCAGACAGGGCAGTTCTCGGGTCGGTCGTCGTTGTGCCGCTGCTCGTGGTTGGACAGGCACTTCTCGGAGAGGAAGCTCTTGCCGCACTCCTGACACTGATATGGCTTGTCATGGTCGACCCTCTGGTGGTACTTGAGTTCGCTGATGCCGGGGAAGGTCACGTCGCAGTACCTGCACCGGAAGCGGTGGTTGGGGCTGTAGGGCAGCTGATGCTCACTCATCTGGTGGTTCCTCAGAAGGTGGGCCATCTTGAAGGTCTTACCGCAGTGGGAACACTCATATTTGGTCATCACCTGCATGCACTGGTGCCTGACGCGCTCATGAAGGGACCTGAACTGGCAGCCGCACTTTGTGCAGATGTGAGAGGCGCTTTTGCACTTCCTCTTGCGGTGGCCCGAGAGGTGGGCCTCGGTGCGGAAGGCTTTGCCACACTGAGAGCACTTGTAAGGCTTGACCGCCGTGTGGAACCGTTGGTGCTCCAGGAACTCAAAGCGATACTTGAAGCTCCTCCCACACTGCGGACAGTTGTGGGTGACCCGTGCGTGCGGGTAGGCTGATTTTACCGCATTCTTCCGAGAGGACAAGGATCCAGAGGAGCTCCGGTGAGAGCTGCCGATTTTCCTGCGCTTGCTTCCGCCGATGGATTTTCCGCCATGGATCTCGCCGGCCTCTTGGTGCCGCTGCTGGTGCTTAATCAGACACCTGGAGGAGATGAAGCTCTTCCCACACTGCTTGCACTGATAAGGCTTGTCGTGGTCCACCTGCTGATGGTACTTCAGCTCTCCAATCCCGGGGAAGCCGTCGCCACAGTGGCTGCACTTGAAGAGGCGGCTCTGGACGTGCGTGAGCAGGTGCTCCTTCAGGCTGCTGGACTTCTGGAAGCTCTTCCCGCAGTGAGCGCATTCGTAACTCTGACCTCGCTTGGGGCACTGGTGCCGGAACTTCTCCAGGGAGGTGGGAAAACTGTTCCCGCATTTAATGCACAGGTAGGCCGCATTCTTGCACTTGCGCAGCCGGTGGCCGGCCAGCAGGGTGGCGGTGCGGAAGGCCCTGCCGCACTCGGAGCAGTTATAGGGCTGCAGTCCGCTGTGCACCCTCTGGTGCTCGACGAGGACCGAGTGGTGCTTGAAACACTTGTCGCACTCGGGACATGGGTGCATTCCCGACTGCTGCTTCCGCCGAGGGGACGGTACGGCGTCCTGCTCTTTGGGAGAGTCGGGGAAGTCGGCGGACGTGGAGGCGACGTGGGAGTTGGTGGTCAGCTCTTCCTCGAACATCACGATGTGGGGGACCTCGTTGTTCTCGTCGTCGCTGGCGTGGGACGTGATGGCGACCTCCAGCGAGGGCGGCAGAGACATGGAGGGAACTAGGAGATCGTCTGAATGAAACTGAGCTGTTTGGGGAAGATACAGCGCATTCAATCAGGAGATTTTTTTTTTTTAAATCTGTCCAATATCATGTGTATTGACTGTTTTTTTTGCCTACCAATTCCACTTTTGGCCAGCTTCCCGTGGCATTGTTTGCTCTGGAGAAGAAATTTGAGGTCATCCCCGTTTGACACGCACTGCATGTACTCCTCTAATACTGACGGCTCAGCACCTATCCAGGAGGCTGTCTGTGTAGGGCCGCATAAGAAGAGTAATTAATCATTAAACATGTCCAGTCAAACTGTCACGCCTGTTGGTAATATAAGAGCCTACCAGTCCTCCAATCCTTTTTCCAAACATTGTGTATGAAACATTGGTCTTGGTCAACATATTAGATAACAGTTCCGCATTAAGAAGTCCACATATAAACATTATTTTCAAAATGTAACAATCTGCCACAGACACAGAGCTTGAGTCAAGTAAGCAAGTCCTCCTCCCCCCTCCCCCGACAACCAGTGATGCTATGGCGTCATACCTGTTTGAAGTCTGGGACTGGAAGCAGCTCCTCCAGTCTGATGAAGAACTCACAGACCAGAGTCTCAAGTGTTGTGTCAAAGTCTGTGCCGTACTCCATTGGAAAGATATTCTGCCAATGGAGGTAAACATTAACTCTGCGTTAACATTTTGGTACATGCAGCAATGGGGAGACTGGGGTTGGCCTCGCCTGTATTTTTTTACCATAAGGTCCTATCTGCAGAGAGAATATCTATCCGCTTGTGATGTCAGAAGAGGTCGATTTGCAAAACGGCTTGCAAGGGCTTATCACACTCACACCTGGTGGTATTATACCTTGAAGTTAAAATAAGGGCATGGTATTCCTCAAGTTACCTTAAGAAAATGTTCCCTTCCGTAATTGTCCTCGATGAGACCTTGTACAAGCCTCATGAAGTTTGCTTCCGGTGCGTCAATGATGTTGTCATTTATCTGAATGAAGAAAAGGCTGTTACCTTCACAATGCAGTAAAAGGGGGAAAATGATCCTGCACCCAACAACATGAAACAACAATAATGATCCTCTCATACTCTGTGTGTGTCTGTCTACTATCATTATGTAGCCCCCCTTCCACTAGCACCCACTTAGGCGCCATCTCTGCTTAGCTTCCAGAGCAGCAACCATAGCTAGGCAGAATGTTACCAGACAGTTATTCACCTCTTCTATGCAGGAAGACCGTATTCTGTCCAGTTGGATCTCCACGGCCTTGAGATCATCTGGGTGCTCTGAACGCAACAGCTCCAGAGTGGTCTGGAAGAAAAAGGTTGTTCATAGGAGAATTATGAAGGCTGGTTTGGATTATGGATATTGTGCGACGCTAGTTCAATAGTTTTCTTGTAGTAGCTTTGTGGTTTAAGTATATATAAAGAGGGTGGTTCCCTGACTTGTGAATGTTCGTATTCATCTTTAGACTTTTCAAACAACCTTTTAGGTTTACAAAGGGGTATTGAATACAATTCTTCACTTTTCTTACAATTATCGCACACAACTGGATCGAAATGAACATAATTCTACTAAATTTCATATGTTAAATTTTTTTGGCAAATCATTTCACGTAAAACACAGCCTTGACAACCAAAGAAGAGTACCCAGTCATATGGTTCCCTTACCCTGGCTCTCAGGCCCAGAGACAGCAGCCGTCCTTCCCGTTTGCTCATGAGCTCGGGAACGGCGTCTGTTACCATGGATACGAACTCTTCCAGCTTCTGGTAGTGCTGAACGTTCCTCTGGCGGACCACCTCCCACATCACTGCTGACATCAGCCGCAGCGGAGGAACCAGAAGTCCTAGCGAGGACAGCGGGACGCTGAATTCTACAGAGAAGCACGGGTCAATCAAATGCAACACACATATTTGTATACAGATTGTATACAGGGTGTTTGTTTGAATGACCAAAGGCTGCACATACAATATAAATAATATGTACAATTTTGTAATGCAAGGAAGACCAATGTTTTTGCATAGCTTAAGATATGAAAACCTTTGCGTTCAGATTCTTCAAGGTCAGAAGTTAAGAGCATTCTTTATCAGTCCCACAACAATTTTCTTTGGACCAATGCATTATAAATGTGAGTCTCCGATATATATACACACATATATAAATATTGTGCGTTGAACCCCCATCTAAATGGTTAATTTTTCCATAGTATGGCCATATTTGCATTACAGGTACGGTGGGTAATCTCACTAACATTAGTGACAACACATTTGTGTTATGGCACAAAATTAAACACAAAGTTAAACACTATTCTGTGTAACATACTCCATGAATTCAAGCTTTCCAACGCCCTGCCCAGAACTCAGGAGGAGCGTTCAGTTCTGTCAACACTGCATACTGACTGAGGTGCAGGACGGAATAGTATTAGAGATATCGCGACAATCGACGGGGAGATCTATAGCTAAATGAGAATGCAGATGACCATACGCGACTAATGGTATACTTGATTGCAATACATTTGGATCTGTGTTGCTATGTCCAACTGATGCGAATATTTGAAAGAGAGGCAACGGTTGTTTTTACACGGACATTGTCAACAGCGTAAACTAGGCTGTTCAAATCTTGCAAACTAGCGCTTCCTGCATAGGAGGACACCGTGCTAAGATAACGTTACGAGGAAGGCCACTCCAATCTAGGATGCTTTTATTGGCTAAACAATTGTCGTTCCAGACATTAGTCGAGGCCTATTCCGTCTCGGCTAATTGCTCTTTTTGACCAGCCTGAACGCTGAATATATCCAGTAGAAAAGCATACGACGCGTGTATCACAATCCCATACATACCCATTTCGTTCATTTGTGTTTTCCTTGATGTAAGTTGGCAAATAATAACAATTACCACGTTAGCATTATGGGTACGCTAGCTAACATGAGCTATGGCTCCAGGCGCCAACTTCTTCCTGAAACGATAGTCATCATCGTTCCCCGCAGTAATATGGGCGGTGGGAGCGTTTTATGTCTCAGGACCGCCCGGCCCGGGCGACGCTAGCGTGTTCTCACTACTAAAATTGAATCCAGCATCCCTCAAGCCAACCCGAGCTAACAAATCAAACGTAACGTTCATTTTTGTGGAAACAGCTGACTGGAATTATTAAAGATGTTTTGAAAATTCACGTGTTTCAAGAGCAAATAACTGACACAATGCAAATATAATTTTCTTTAAATTAAACGTCAAAATAAGATCACCAAATTTAAGAGAAAGGCACAGAAGGTATTTGACGTTGTACCGTCCTTGTTGCAAAGTTATAATCAGGTGTTTATGATTAAATTATGTCATCGTCCAGTAGAAAACATGTCAATGCATCCTCCTTTGAAAATTAGTTGAAGCAATACACTTTGCGAATAAATCTCTATTTATTAAATGTTCCCACAAACATGAAGGTGGAAAGTACACAGGTATTTTGAGAAATTACAAAAATAATAATTCAATAATTTACCCTTTGCAATCATATAATACCAATATTCAGGAACATTATGGGATGGATTCATTAATTTACAAAATAATAAAGTCTTGATTGATTATGTACGTAAATTGGCACTTGATTGAAGGCTTCAAGAAACAATCACAAGCAAAAGACAATCAAAGAACTTCCAGTCAACACTGGAAGATACACGTCTTCCCGTGTGCTTCAGGTGAAGGTTGCCCATTAACGCCTTGGAACACAGTGTGCCGGCGTAGTGCTATAGTGGCTCTCAGTCACTGACCGGCACTCGGCTGGCAGAGATTCGGGTTTGTTTCGGTCAGCCTGCTGATGATACTTAGGCCCGTCAATCCCAGGGAATCCCATGCCACAGGAGCCACACGTGAAGACGCACCCCAGGACGCGTGCTGGCATGTATGTTGCCAGGCCTCTCGAACTTGGGAAACTATTTCCGCAGTGTTTCCCCGTGGTTGTGGCTTTGGTCCCGCTTGGAGCACTGGTCTCTGAACTTCTCCAGGGACGTGGGAAAAATGTTACCACATTTAATGAAGGGGTGTGCCACACCTTTGGGACACCAGTGGTTAAACTTCTCCAGGGATGTCTCAAAACTGCTGCCACATGTGACCCGTGGCGAGTCAGCAGGTTCCTCGATGCGGAAGGCAATCCCACAGTTGGAGCACTTTGAGGGCTGTGGTCTGGTGTGGATCCTCCGGTCCGTACACATTGGCAACACGTCACAACCTCAAGAACACCGTCACGATCGAAGGCATTGAGCGAAACCACCCAAACTAAACGAACTCAGGCGGTTGGCTCGACACTGTGCGTCGTCAGGTGTCTCTTCAGGTGGTTGAGGCACAAGTATGTCTTGGAGCACAGCTGGCAGGCGTAGGGCCGCACCCCGTAGTGGTTGAGCGTGTGCTGCTTCAGGTCGGCGTTCGATGAGAACCCCTTGCCGCACACCAGGCACACGTACGGCCGCTCCCCCGTGTGCACGCGCTTGTGCGCTTTCAGCTGGCTCGCGGTGACGAACGCCCGGGCGCATACCACGCACTTGTGCGGCTTCTCCCCCGTGTGGACGCGCCGGTGGATCTGCAGCTCGCCCGCAGACCTGAAGCCCTTCCCGCAGTCGGCGCACAAGTACGGCTTCACCCCCGTGTGGATGCGCACGTGTATGGTCAGGTTGCTGCGCATGGAGAATTGTTTACCGCAGTGCGTGCACTGGAAGGCTCGCTCTCCCGTGTGCACTCGCTTGTGCCGATTCAGGCTGATCTTGTTGGTGAATGCCCGGGGGCACACCGCGCACTTGTACGGCTTCTCCCCCGTGTGGCTGCGCCGGTGGCTCTGCAGCTCGCCCGCCGACTTGTAGGCCTTCCCACAGTCGGCGCACAAGTACGGCTTCTCTCCTGTGTGGATGCGCATGTGTACGGTCAGGTAGCCGCCTGTGGAGAATCGTTTTCCGCAGTACGTGCACTGGAAAGGCCGCTCCCCAGTGTGGCAGCGCATGTGAGCCTTCAGCTCGTGCTTGCCCTTGAAGGCTTTGCCGCAGCTTTCGCAGATTTGCGTGTTGGCGTGGACCCGGACCTTGTGTGCTCTTAGCTCACTCATCCCCGCGCATACCTCGCCACACTGCAGGCAACGGGCCTGGGTGTGTTTGAGCTGGTGCTGCTCCATCAGGCGCATCCTCTGGAACGTTTTCCCGCACTGGGGACACCCAAATGTTTGGGGCTTCTCCTTGGCGCACTTGTGCCTGAGCCGCTGCCAGATTGATTTGAAGTCGGCGCCGCATTTGACGCAGGGGTAGGCTGCCCTGGTGCACTGGGTGCGCCGGTGGGTGTCGAGGTGGCTGGTCCCCCGGAAGGCCTTCCCACACTGGGAGCACTTGTAGGGGTGCTCCCCGGTGTGCAGCCTCTGGTGCTTCAGCAGCTCATAGCGGTAGATGAAGCAACGCCGGCATTGGCGGCACTTGTTGGTGACCCGCAGATCGCTGGGAGTCACGAGGCCGTCGGACGAGGAAGAGCCGCGATTGGACGGACCCGCCGTGGAAACGGTTGGGGCTTCCTCTTCGGAGGGGAGTCGCGTGCTGTGGAGTTCCGCGCTTGCCACCACCTCCGGTGGAGAAACACCTTCAGGATCACGTCGGGTTTCAGCCGCCACTTCTGTATCTGTTATACTTGTGTCTTGGATGTTGGCAGAGCAGATTCTTTGCTCGGTGTTGAAGCGGTCATGGTTGGATGTGTCCGTCTGTTTCGGTGAGGGAGGGAGAGAGAGAGTCCTGAGGAGATGCCGTTCGGATGGATTCAGGGATGCTGGACAGGAGGGGTGAGGGAAGTGAGATGCTTTATTAATTCACAACATGACTAATGGGCGACCATTAAATCTGAGGATTCATATAGATAATGAATAGTAATAATAGTATTGTTAGATTTCATCTTATTTCTAATCTGTGCGTAGACTCTGCGTTGTGTATTTTTGTAAAAGTAGTAATTCTTGAATGGAAATCAAGGCAGCTTGAAAGGTTGGATCATAGGATCAAATAGTGGTATATAAACATATGTTTATATAGTATATATAACTATAAATTCAGCCAAAAGTGATAACATACTTTTTGTACTCATCTTGGCTGATCTCTGATGGCACAGTTTGCTCTTAAGGAGAACTTGAAGGTCGTCTTCCTCAAAAATGTGCTCCGCTAGACCTGAAGGTGCATCTTTAATCCACAATGCAGCCTAAGTAAACCAAAAAAAAGGACTGAATTGTTAGACTAAATCCCCAAACTCCCACAACTGTCTAGATGTGCCACAACAGAGGATCTACTATATGCCATGACCATTTAGCTGATTCTTTCATCCAAAGCCATTCCCATTGAATTCAGATACAGGTCATCATACAGGAACAGGTAGTGCGGAGGGAACCTTGGACACCATGAGGAGTCCAAACCCAGTACCCTTGAGCCCAAACACCCTAGCCACTACAACATCATATCTAGTTATCATGTTGTTCACTGGATTTCCGACCTGTCTGAAGTCGGGGACTGGAGTCCGCTCCTCTAGTCTGGTGAAGAACCGGAACACCAGGACCTCCAGCGCCGAGTCAAAGTCCAGTCCGAACTCCACAGGATACACGTCCTGGCAGAAAAGGGGACCACAAATCACGTGCATTAATAGTAACCAGTAATCATGCAGCAACCGAATTAAACAACACCTCCAGATAAGCGTAGAGCAGAGATACACATAGCATTGAGCAAACAATGGACAAAACGTTGTACAGTACACACACATGCATCCACACAACAGTTGACTAATATGCATACAGCCATTTGGAATAAAGTG
>OOFH01050225.1:0-10526 GCA_900323355.1 Merlangius merlangus | reverse complement strand
CCTCCAGGAGCAGTAGCTTCCAACACCCACAACCCCCCCATCCCGCCCCTCCACACACATAACAGATTGGACTTGATGGGCACAATATGTAGAGGGATTATTTTTCATTCAATATATATTATTATTCTTTTTAACCATTTCTGTCATTTGGTCTTCGTCATCGTCTTATTGTGTCATTTTGTGTTTTTGTCATTTAGACATTTAAATACCAACTGCTGCTAGAGAGTGCCAAACTGTATTTCGTTGTGTATTACAAAGACAAAGACAGTCACGAATTCATTCCAAACTCCAGAATTGTTTTTGTTCTAATTCTTCTCGCTATGGTGACTGTTAACTGGTCATAGGAAGTAGGTGAACAGCGATTGCAATGCGGTAGACAAGACGTTATAACTCATGACACTCCCTCCGCCGAGCACTGCAGGAACATGGGAGATCACACAATGCTCATCCGGCAGGCTCACCACAAGCCCGGCGCTCAGGGCCATGACGTTGGAGATGGAGAACTCCATGGCGCGGGCCTGCTTGTGGAGGTTGATGTGGCGGAGGACCGCGCCGTGCACCAGGGCTCCCAACAGGAAGTTGACGTGGCCGATCAGAATCACGCTCAGGCCCATCCTCATCAGAGCCTTGGGGTCCTCCAGACCGGCACAATGCACGCCTGCCATCGAAAGAAAATACCACGGAATATAAACCTTGCAGAAACAAGGGGTGAGGAGGAATATGTGGATGAAGGTAGGAAGTGGGCGAGATAAGTCGGAAAGATTAGAAAAAAACTAAAGCTTGAGTAAAAAAAGAAAGAAAGAAAGTCTACATGAAATACATTTTAAATAGTAATGTTTGTGGAGGGGTTGATAACTACAGCCTATAGCTTTTGGTTTTTCTGACGCATGCAATATATCTGTAGACATTTGCTAAAAACGTGTGGGATGAAAATTAATGAGTTTATTTTAAAAGGTGCAGTGTGTATCATTTGGTGGCATCTAACAGAACAGACAATTTATGAATGTAATGCAATACTCTTGGGTATTTTTTATCAGTGTAATCCCATGAAATTAAGAATCTGTGTTTTGTCACACACACACACACACACACACACACACACACACACACAGCTGATCTGTCTTTTTTTGGTTTATCGATCGAGAGGCAGGTCAAATACACAGCCTAGATGTCATCGAAACGAATGATTAACCTGGCCTTTAGGTCGATGTCCTGCTCTGCTGTGCATTTTCAATGTTGTAAGCCTACTACAGAATGAGCAGTCATAATGGTTCGGAATGTGTTACCTTTTACATTTGGTGTCACTACTATTATTTGGTCTGTTATATTGGTGTCATCTTCATATCTTATCATAAAGCATACGATTTCCACACAGGGATCATTTTAAAAGTTTTTCAAATGAAAATACTTTAAAAACAATAGGTAAATGAGTGATTCTTTTATAAATAACAAAAGGTGATCTCTTTAAATCAAACGTTACCAGAAGTTACTATTTAACAAATAATGTTGTAATTAAATGATAATGTTGTAATTAAATGCGTTTTCTAGAGATAAGACTCACCTGATGTCTAGAAAAAACAATTGAATAGGGCATTATTCATATGGAAGCACAAGGTTATTAACATTAGACGTCCTTGAAGACACTTCCACGACACATTCAAAACTAGGCCAATAGTGAAACAAATCAAAATAATTACCAAAATTGTATACATCGTAGGCCTATGTTGGAACACGATAGCATAGCCTATGATCCCTTGACATTTATAAACAAGAAGTTTAAGTTCGTCAAAATCCATGTTCATCATCAAATCCATGTTCATCAAACCCGCGTGTACCCATTGCTCCACCCAAAACAAATGACCGCTCCTTCCCGATAAGAACCAATATGTGATTGATTAATGTATATGCTCATACCTTTCACCGCCATCCCGTTGGGTTTCATCCGTCCGTCATATAATAGGGCTGTGGTTTCTCACGACTTTTGCTGTATAAAGAAGACAACAAGTGTAGCCTCTGCATGAACGGCGTCATAACGAGGCCAGGTGCGTCTGTTTACTAAATGACGCTCCTCCCATTTGATCTAACCAGCGCTGAGGTAAGGATGCCAATGTCACTCAGGTCGAATAATATAAAGAAAGCATGCATAAAACACCTTAAGCCTGGAGATCTAGCTGCTTTAATTCGTTCATAAGTATTTTTAATTAATCTTAAAGAGATAAGCTGAAGAAATGGGGAAAGGTGTAGGCCTATGTATCATGACATCCCAATCCTAGCCTACATTATAGTATGACGAAATATGGGAAGAGGCAATCAAAGAAGAGGGCTGGATCATTTCTTGAGCGATTCTTTGACGCTGAATACAGTCAAACAGTGAGAGAAGACGTTGATGTAACCTTGTTGTCTTTCAGCTTTTCTATGTCGCCACCTAGCGGACGTTATTAGCATACAAATAAAGGCATCCATATCCCTGTTAGGTCACCGAGGCGAAGAAAGGCACTTCAGTGAGGTGTTGATATTCAAAACATAACAATTTATGTTTGGTTTTATTTTCAGATTGAAGATTACAGTGAATATAAATCGGATTTTTGAGCATTGAAGTGGCCAGGGTCTTGTTTTAATTGTATTCCTTTAAAACAGTGCCTTTAGTTTAAATTAGAATACCAGAACATGGAATAGTTTTTCTAGACCATGCCACATACATAATGTAGGCCTACGTAGCCTATTACCTAATGTGATATGACAATTGATATAACAAAATCTTGACACTGTAAAAGACAATCACCAGTAGGTGTGATGCAGTCGGCTTTTTTTTGTTTATCCCCCAAACCAATACAAATGATCAAAACTTTTTCTTTCTTTTTTTACATCAAATCCTTCTTTTCAGAGATGATCCTCTTCGAAGCCGTGCGGACTGTACCCTTGCGCTTCATCGTCAACAGGCGCGCGGTGATCAAATAGAATATCTCGCACAGGTTCAGGACCACGCACACCATGGACGCGGCCACCATGAAGTAGGAGAACACTGTCTTCTCGGTGGGTCTGGCCACGTAGCAGTCCACCACGTTGGGACAGGGGCTGACGCCGCACTTGACGCCCCTGGGGAGCTTGAAGCTGTCGTACATGAGGTGGAGGAGGTAGAGGAACCCCAGCTCGATGGCCGTCTTGAAGAAGAGGCTCAACAGGTAGGTCCACCACAGGCCCCCGTGCTTCTGTCCCGTGTTGTCATAGAGACGCGCCTGTTCGCCGTGCTTCATGCGGTACTTACGCTCGCGCTCCTCGCGGTACGCCACGTGCAGAACCACCAAGAAGGACGGGCACGTGACGAAGATGAGCTGAAGGGACCAAAGGCGGATGTGGGAGACCGGGAAGAAGTGGTTGTAGCAGACATTTTTGCAGCCGGGCTGCAGGGTGTTGCATTCAAAGTTAGCCTGGTCGTCGCTCCACACGCGCTCTGCCGCCACCACGAACACCATCACCCGGAAGACGAAAACGATCGACAGCCAGATGCGCCCGAAGATGGTGGAGTACTTGTTGGCCCCACTGAGCAGACCCTCAAGGCTCTTCCAATCCATGCTTCTAGAGCCTGGAAGTGTTCCCTTTCAGTTGTAAGTAAGGGTGGGTAGGCTACCTACGTTTTTATCTTTTTCTGCTGTCTTGGAAACCTTTGAGGAGTTATAAACAATAAACAACAATGAGGAGAGAGAATAAAAGATATCTTGTGAAAACACGATTAAACTCGTTATTACATTTACACTGTGTATATTTAGACTGTTGCAAACAAGGAAAAAAACAAAACACATTAAAGACACACTACTTACTCACTTTTTTGTACGTGTTTCAACTAACAGTGAGTGGCTAACTTGTTTAGCCCAGCTTTTGTTTTTCAAAAAGTGCATTTAAGAAGGTTGTGTTAGGCTCATAGTTAAACAAGATACATTGGTGAGACATAGGCCTATAGCACACAAAACAACAACATTATATCTGAAACTACTCAAAGCAGAAGAATACATTAACTTTACCTTCAGACTGCAGGACCTACGCTTGGCCCATGGTGTTCTGACTCCTACCTAAGAGGGTCCACTTTAGTTCCAGTTGGTTAGCTGAAAGGTAATTTGAATCACTCCGCGTCTCCAATTGGACTGGTCCCAGTAGTGCAGGGAGCACTTGGCCCCAGTCTTAAGAAGGTGTGTCCAGTGTGTCTTGGATCAATTCCAATTCTTCGCTATACTAATGGGTCTTGTTAAATGTTCTCTAGGTACTTTTCAATATACAGTTTCAATCTATTTCTGTTTCTCTCCCTCAGTCTGCTTATTCTACAACAATCACTCGACTGAAAAACAGTTATTACTCACTGATACTGAAATATGAATGCAAAAAAATTCTGCTATTAATCTTTTACTGATATGTGAATATATAACATGGTTAAGATCTGCTAATACAAACACTGACATTTGTTGAATGACTGAGAAATTTGGTTCAACAAAAGATATAAACTATGAGGCTGCACGATTTTGTTTTTTTGGCATCTGCACAACAGAATACATTGGTAGCAGTGTTTTGAAGAGTTTTTAGGATTGATTAGGGATACAGCTTGTATCGTCATGCTCTCATTCCCTTGCAGGTGATACCTTATCAGCTCAATTAGGTATGTTTAATATTAATCTATTCCTCTTGTACAATGCTTTTTGATAAGTTGACAATACAAAGGGCCACCACCTAACATGTGTTTGATCAACAGTCCTGATACTGGGAACAGAATGCGATATGAAGTTGGTTTTGCCCATGAGTAATGTCCAGTCAGCACCATTGTTCTTGAGTGCTAGCTAGTGTATTGCTTTAACGCCATATGATGTCTGTAAATTCTTTATCAACTCGAGATAATGATTGAAAACTTTGAAAAAGAAGGGTGTCTCGGAATGCAGGATGCACTTGATTAACCTAACTTAAAAAATAGGAGTGGTCATTCAGTGTTGCAGGTGCAGAAATCTCCATCAGTATACTTTTAGACATTGCTAGATACCCAGGATTTCCTTTGAATTTGGTAGGGCAACTTTCTAAAAGGTTGCGCATGCGCACTGGTCATGGAATAAACTAAAACACACTAAAGCCCTGGTCATGGAATACACAGAACATGCTAAAGCTTAATTATTTTGTTTCCCTGGGAGAGTTTTATTTGTGGTATGGATCTGTTGTCCCTTGTTCATTTATCCTTAGTTGTTCCTTGTTTTTCTACCTGCTCTATTGTACATTTTGTAAATTTGTACTTACACTGGTCTGCTACCTTGGCCAGGTCTTGATAAATAGATTTCAATCATAAGGGACCTTCTAGTTCAATAAAGAAAAGAAAAAAAATATGTAAAGATGTCCCACATATCAACAGTATATGAAAAAAAATTCAGTGCACTTCCTTAAGATTTTATAATAAACATTTCTAACATATGACTTTATGGCCAGCCCTCTTGTTTCCGTTAAAATAATCACAGTTTCAGCTGTAGGTTTATCAAGCATCTGCTTTTATTTGAAACGTTTTATTGTGCAACCATAATCAGGTATGTTACAGAAAGAGATCAAATAAATAATACAAGCATCAAATAAGCTAATATAAAAACATATTTGGATAAAATTGGGAGACCTTCTGTACTTAACGAAAACAGATATTGTAAACCCTTTTTGGAAAAGTTGTTGTGTTCAACTTTTCCAAAACCAAAGAGCCACCATTAAATAGTGACTTATTATTGCTAGTAATACAATTAGTTTTCTTCATATTGCAATTGCTTTCAGTAAACGTGCACATTGCCAAGTTGCCAGGCTAACAAAATATGTACTGTATAAGAAAAAACATTATCCTCTCTAACATGACCCTTCCATCATCTATTCAACCTTTTTTGGTTTAATTATTTTTTAAAATTGTATGTTGTTCAAGAGATGGCCAGACAGTACGCCGGTGCAGAACTCTCAGGAGTCGTTGGGCCTTTACCATCCACCATCGTCATCTTCTCTGATGTGAAAGGCTCTTTGTAGACAGAGTTAACACTTCTGGTCTGGGGGATTTTGGCCATGACGAAGGAGCTGCCGCTGTGTCGACCGGAGTGCTGTTGTTCTCTACAGCACTCCCAGAACCTCTTCCCACACAGATAAATGACCTCGCAAATAGTGAGCAGAATGCACACAAAGCTGGTCACCACCATGAACACAGTGAAGACCTTCTTCTCTGTTGGTCTGTAGGGCAACACAGAAAGGTGCGGTTACAAGGATAAGTAGGTTTGGTGATAAGTTCAGGTCCCAAACACACGTACACAACTGCATCACTGGTACAGATAGGGACCATTTACAATATAGTTAAAAGACAATACTGACTTAAACGCCTTTCCTAATATAGGACACTTACACTACTATGAGATAATAACATTAACATCCAGCCATACTGTAATAGGATATCATAATGGAATAGCACTATGTTTCAAAAACAATCATTGGGGACAACCTGAATATTTTCCCCTAATCCAGTACTCGTAGTCATGGGTTTCACAAACCATTGAAGGAGAGTTGCAAAAATTAGGCCCTTGGGTTTTGAAGACAAAGGTGCCAGAAAAGTGTCTCAAAAGAGGAACTATGGCTCACCTGGCGATGTAGCAGTCCACCACGTTGGGACATGGGGATTCATTGCATTTGACAAGCGGCGGGAAGAAGGGGGCTTCGTAAATGTAGAAGAGCAGGAAGACAAACACGGCCTCCACCAGCATCTTGAACAGCAAGCTGAGGAAGTAGGTCCACCACAGACCTCCTCGCTTCTTTCCCGTGTTGTCGTAGAGCGGCTTGCAGTCCTCGCCGCGCTTCAGCCGGTGTTTGCGCTCGCGCTCCTCCCGGTAGGCCACATGTAGCACGACCAGCAAGGACGGGCATGTGACGAAGATGAGCTGCAGAGCCCAGAGGCGGGTGTGGGAGATGGGGAAGAAGTTGTCGTAGCAGACGTTGTGGCAGCCGGGCTGCCTCGTGTTGCAGTCGAAATCCTTCTGGTCGTCGCCCCACACCTTCTCAGCAGCCACAACGAAAACCATGAGCCTGAAGATGAACACCACGGAGAGCCATATGCGGCCGAAGACGGTGGAGTACTTGTTGACCCCGTTCAGGAGGCCCTGGAGAAAGGCCCAATTCATGATGTGCCTTTTCTGTATGGTCTTCTTCAGTCGGTCAACACTCAACCCTTTTCTTGGACCACTGTGACCCGTTCCCCTGACTTCTCTGACCAACTCGAGAAACGCTGCACTGTGAACTTCAGCTGTGGAAGTTGGTAGTGCAATGCATATTACTGCCAACCTCTTGGCCCAAGCCCAAGGGGAGGGCTGATTAATAACAGTGAGAACAGTAAACAGAAGTATAACTTCAGTACTTCTCCTTAACTGATTAAAATGGTGACCAAGCGCTTAGGCACCTGGCAGCCAAACGCGCCGAACAGTGAAGCTATTTACTCACTATTAAGTTATTAATAAGACACTTTTAAACAAAGCCATTTCAACACTTTTATTATGAATACCTTTTTATTATGAAGGCATCTTGGCAGAGAAATATGTAGGTATGTAGGTATTGGGGTTCAAACCCAGAACATTTCGGCTGGGATTGGGGGCATTAAAGTACAAGTACATTAACAATCTAACAGACATCCATTATATCATTTTTTTTAATACCTTAAAGAAAAGGCATAAATGTTATTTTTGAGAAGTTAAAGTGAGGATCCAGCCAACGGATAACTTTTATAATATGATTAAGACAGCTGTCAGGACAACTGTCAGGTAAGAGAGGAAAAGCGCAGATCACATGATAACACAAACCAAGGAAATAGAATTAGACTGAGGGGAACTGAAGGCCAGCAATGGGATAGCCGCTTCATATACCCCCGCACACAAGCACACACACACAAACGCACATACACACACACAATCACACGCACATACACACACACAAGTTTTATCAGTGCCTAGTTTTTAATTTCTAAATATAGTCACGTTAAAGGTCCCATGGCATGCTACTTTTTGGATGCCTTATTATAGATATTAGCCCCTAACATAGCCTGGTCCTACCAGACCATTGTACTTCATTTCATTTGTAGAGAAAGTCTGGAACTGCCCAATTGACAAACGTTCACTCACTTGGAGGCGAGTGTCTGTTGAAGTTTTAAAATGATTGGATCTGCCCAGTGCCACTCTGGATCAGCCATAACCAATCGCATAGCGTTTGGTCGTGATGTATGTCATGCGACGGGACCGGCCGGAAACCACGTTGCACGCACGTGCAGGCTGTACACAAATAAAACAAGATGAAGCGTGAAGATGTCTCTGAACGACAGCTGCAGGTTTTGTTTATCTAATTTAAAAGTTCAAGGAACCGGCTTTAATTAATCGATATTCGGCAGCGATCCCAAAACAGACCGAATAGCTTCTTTCGTATCCTTCTCTATTGTCTTCCTGGCCTTCCTCTGACTACACTGACACTGGCGCGCGACCTCGGTGTCATCGTTCTCAGCCACTCCCTCTGTTCGCTGATTGGACCGGCAAAATTCTGGCTTTGAAGGAAGCCATGAATATACCTTAGACCCAGACTGACTACTGAAGTGAAATGAAAATTGAGCAGAAGTAGGTAGGTGGGCGGTGCCAGGCTACCCCAAACATAGTATTTGAAGACATTTCTGAAATTCAGCCATGGTGCAGAATTACAGCCACAATAAGCCAGTTGCACATTGAGCTTTCCCCAAATGTGCTTCGGTGTCTGTAGCTTTAATGCAAATGAGGAGGAGAGGGGCGGGTCAATGAGTAGGGTGGGGGTGTGGCCCTGAGCAGCTTGTGTCCACGGTACCATGCGCTCTGTTAACAATTGATGCATCGCAATTGCGAGGCTCACACAGCCTTTATCCGTGTTCTGTAAATATTCTAGAACACTCCGGGTGCTCAGGCGGGTGTCCTGGAGCTCTATATCCAAATAATATCATATTATACATAGATATCTATATCGTATAATAATATTATCATGGTCAAAAGCTGTGTGCCCCTCCAGACTATATTAGAAATCTCAAACGACTGTTCTCCAACGTCTCTGGTTCTACCACTTCCACATCAATCTGAAGTAGACTGAACCTTGACATTGAGGAGAAAGGGATTGTTGCCCGCGTTTGTCTCCCGCCGGAGCCCCGCTGTCCGCTGCCGAGGCACCACCGCCTCGGAAGCGTGCCTCGCCGCGATGGTGCCTCGCCGCGATGGTGCCTCGCGGCGGCAGGCAGCAGGTTGCGCGGCTCCAGTGGGAGACAATCGCAGCCAACATTCCCTTGCTCCTTCATTTCGCGGTTCATGTTGTTCAGGGAGGCAAAGCCAAAGTTCCATTCCCCCAATTCCTTTTCAACTATGGCTGAGATAACCCCCACTATGAGTAAAAATACCAAAGATGTCAGAGAACCCAACGTGTTATGCGCCATAACGTCAACAGCGGAACGGTTATCCAAATGAAAAAGAAGTGTACAACAGTCTTAGCTGATTGTCTCATTGGCGGGCTATTCTATACTAACTTGTACTCATTAATATAATGGAATAAAGAACGAACCGGGCACTATAGGTTCACTCAACGAGTATCACTGTATTCTTCTTCTACTCACTCAACATCACATTACAGTTTCAGTATAACACTAGGTAAGTGCCCACAACTCTTGAAACCCGTAACCCGTATATAATGTAAACTTAACATGACATTTTCAGGTATATAAATCACAACAGCCTTGTCTCAATCGAATACAGTGTCGAACATAAACAGAATCTATTCCATATTCAGTAGTCAACAACAGTATTTTTTTTAGTAAGCAACAGTATTTTTTTCACGTTTTCACAGCCGTATTTTAATTTTTTTCATTTTAACTCATTCTCTTCTTTTACCTCAGAGTCCATCAGAACAATTAGTGTTCATACTCCTGAAGCCAAGCAGGCTCCTTTCTCCCTCTCACTGGTCTGTCCATGACCCCAAGGTCAACTGCTTGTTAGGGCGGCTCAGGTTGCTGGGTCGACTCCGGCACAGGATCAGGGGCAGGGCAGGCCACTGGTTCTGAGTCTGCATCCCTGTCTACTTCACTCTCAGGGACCAGAGATAGGTGGGTAGCATTCCATGTGCGCCCATCCTCCAGTACGAAGGCACTAGAACCAGCTTTGCGCATTACTCTGGCAGGTCTCTCTGAAACGTAGACAGCCCTTTTTCACAAGGAAAGGTTTCTTCACTCTGACTAAACTTCCCTCTTTTATCTTTGGCACACGTGTTCCCCTTTTCACATCAGTGTATGTTTTCGATGCCTGCTGTTTGGCAGCGACCCGACTGCGTAGTTGTTCCTCTGGCGGTGGATCAGGTTTGCGAGCAGGGCCAATGTCTTCTTTGGTACGCATTGGTCGGTTGCACATGAGCTCATGTGGTGACACTCCTGTGGTGCCATGTGGAGTAGCACGGTAAGTGAGCAAAAAGTCCTGTACGAACGGCTTCCATGGTCTTTTCTCTTGTTC
>OOFH01050222.1:0-10591 GCA_900323355.1 Merlangius merlangus | reverse complement strand
GTGTGGCTGTGTGTGTGTGTGCGTGCGCGTGCGTATGTGTGTGTGTGTGTGTGTGTGTGTGTGTGTGTGCGTGTGTGTGTCTGTGCGTGTGTGTGTGTGTGTGCGTGTGAGCGTGTGTGTGTGTGTGCGTGTGTGTGTGTGTGTGTGTGTGTGGGTGTGTCTGTGTGTGTGTGTGTGTGTGTGTGCGTGTGTGTGTGTGTGTGTGTGTGTGTGTGTGTGTGTGTGCGTGTGTGTGTGTCTGTGTGTATGTGTGTGTATGTGTGTGTGTGCGTGTGTGTGTCCAGGCCCTGTAGGTTGCCGGGAGTGTGATCAAGTTTGCCTGACCTTTGTTCGATGTTTTGTGATGGATTTGCTTCAGCACATTTGCGTGTCAACAACCAGGTTGCCTTCTATCTTTCTGTTCCTGTTCAGGTGCAACTTTAGCAGGATCAGGCCTATTACCTTGTTCGAAGGAAGGTGTCAGGCTTGTTTACAACCTATCTTTTCACAGCGAGTGGGCATTGAGTACCGCTTACTCCTCCAAAGCACATACGTCACACACAGGTCGGTCACACTTGATCATACTCTCCACAGCCTACAGAACCTGGAACGGACCTTACTTTAAGAGAGCATAAAAACAACATCAGTAGATACATCTAGGTTACTAATTAGGCTCACACACTACAGCTGTGTACGTTCCCCCCCATCACGCCGCACGCCTTCCCATTCGCATCCGACGCCTCGCCACACCCCCTCCATCCACACCACATATTTAAAACACATACCAACTGTTGCATTTAAAAACAGGAGGGCAACCCACCGGTCAGCCCGACCTGCTGCCCGAGCACCGTGGCATACAGGTGGGTGATGTTGCGGGAGTAACCGCCGAAGGGGCGCTGCGGGTCCAGCGTGATGGTGATGGGCACGGAGATGTTGACGAACCCCGAATCTTCCAGCAGGAGTGGCGTCTGGGTGCCGCTGCGCGCCTGGCCGCTGGTGATGACCAGCGTGCTCTCGGGCGTGGTGGACTCGTTCAGGCCGTGCTTGAGGGTCTCATTCTCCGACACGCAGAGGTCCAGCTCGTTGAAGCGCAGCAGGAACGTGTTCCAGTCCTGGAGTGGAAGGAGAAGGCGGAGTGGTGGTTGAAGACGGGGTGTTTTGATCTGGAGGTGTTGTGTGAGGTTGTGTTACAAGGTGCTGTAGGTAAGAATTATATTTATAAGATATGTGTCGTGAGAACATTGTGCCGGCTGGATTGTGCCTGTCTGGCTGTGAGCCTGTTTAGATTTTAAACTTTTAAACTTCCCCGGCTCATTTGGGACCAATCAGGGTATCTCTTGTCGGATTGGTTCAGGGAATCCATCTTGCCTGTCATCACAGGTGCTTGAAATGCAAGTCATTTCAATGGCAGAGTAATAAGTTAGCAGAGTTAAAGGGATTTTTGGGGTTGTTAAAAAAAGAAGAAAAAAAAAACCTTTTTCTCTCTCTCTTTACATCTCTTGAACCTAACCTACAGCACCTTTAATGTGAGGCTTGTAAAACCGATTGAATTATGACAAGGATAAAGGATTATTTTGTTCTTGGGAGATCAGGAGGGCAAGGTTCATAAAACAGTTAAAGTATTCAAACTGCAGGAATTCGACAGTAAACAGTTGACATTTTTTATCTTACATTCCTTCTTGTGTTTGATTCCATTGTTTATTTTTAGTCATATGTTTTGAGTAGGCAACATTTAATTAAAATATGTCTATTTTGTCAGCTACTTATTTCCCAAAACTGAAAATGCATCTGGGTTACTAGAAAGCATGAAGGACTATGGTCTTTACCTCAGTCAACTCTGCGGACTTGATCTCCTTAATCTTGAAGAAGTAACCGATGGTCAGAAAGGCGATGGCCACAGCACTGACGCTGAACATAAAAATGACCAGGGGCGGGCGGTTGTTGATGTAGCTTCTGAGGTTTTCTATAGGGTTCAACAGGTACACCTGCATACAGACAAACAGCGATTGTCTTTATGAATAGCAGAGCAAACAGGATGTGACCTTATAGAACACAACAATACACTTCGATAAGGTACTATTACGAGAAAAAAAAAAAAAATACCGCAATGAACATATGAGGTAGAAAAAATATCAAAATATATAAGATGATGCCATATGTCTGCATTTTCCAAAATAATTGTTGGATTCCAGAAAGCCACCGTTGTGCATTTTGTCCTTCCGTGTTTTGCTACTGAGTTTAATGTGGCTGCCTACATATGCATATGTTTATCCTTCGGCTACGTTGCTTTAGACAACAGTTTGCCTTGACATCAGATGCAATGCCATGTTTAAGTAATAGGCCTACATATACTGTACTTGATAATCGACTAAAAAAGCATTCAAATATTCAACATTTTATCAAGGTGGCATGCATCTTTGCAGATGTATAAACTATGTAGGGGCCTATGTGAAGGGTCCATGGCCCCAGCTCTGGTCAGACGACACGGCTCTGACAGCTCGGTGCAGGTGAACGCTCGAGCTCATCCCACCAGGACCAAAAGTGCGCGCGTGCACAATTAGCGCCAAACATCCTAATTAACGTATAACCTGATCGACGATAACGCAACGACGGAAACTTGGCTTCGGTCGCCACAGCAGCAAGCTAGCATACTCGGCCCTAGTACTGTCAAACCAAACCTTATCAGTTTTTCTGTCATGAAACACGAACGAAGAATAATAACCTGTGCGACTCGACTGCGATTAGATCACATTGTTCGCTCACCATTTTCTCTGTGTGAAAACGACCCGGGCGGGCACCAGGTCGCAAGTTTGTGATGGACCACGGAGGGAAGAGCAAGCTAGCCTCGCTGCTAAGCTGGCGTTGTTGCTAGCCTGCTACTCTCCCCGACTAGTCGCTCCTGCATAGACCGGGGAAGAACAAAGGTTGGTGCTTAATTGTGACACCCAGGCTATCTGTGTCAGAAGAGACGCTGCTGCTGCCCATCCTTCGCGAATCGTCCCGCTCTTGTATACTCGTGTGGGTGACTTGTGCATAAAGGGTATAGCAACGTCAACAATGTAATGTATCTGTGTCCGTATCGTATGCACCTCCTCCTCCTCCGTACGGGCGCACTGCTAGGGTGCGCTGTTCTGCTGTCCCGTGAGTGTATTCAGGATGCCCGGACTCTACGCAATCTGCGTAACCGGCCTATTTTCCCCTCACTCACGCAACGTTGATATATATTTATATATATATTGCTGTAGGCCTATTCCACAAAAACAACAACAACAAAAAATATACACATGTTTTCGTTATTGAAGGGTGAATATGGCCGTAATTGTCAGTTTAACCCAACATAACTGGGCCGGAAAAGCACCTGCAGAAAAGCACCTGCTTCTTTAGCCGTTGTATTTTTGTATTTTTTTTTTACTTGGATAAACAATGTTAATCAGTGGGAATTGGCCGGTAAGAAAATGTGTGGAGATTGAAATGGTACACTACTCAATGATTCAGATTCGATTTTATTGAAGATAAGTGCAGGACTGTATAAGCCTCGTACTTTACATTGCATATTTGTGGCCACTGGACGGCGGACAGCCCACCGCAATTGAGAGCAATAATGTTTTTCTCTCATAAGCAATGGGTTATAACTTATTACAGTATTGTAGAATGCCTACGTCCTCTTTTTCCTCCGGCACTACAGTATAATGATTATAATGTGTGATAATCGATAACTTCGGGAGCAACAACTGTTCAGTAACCTGATCGCCGATCATAGTGGAGTATTTTGCAACTAGGTTGCGCAATGCATCTTAATCTAATATTTGACTAAAAAACATTCCAAACTTGCCATCTCTGTGCATGACGCCGCATAACACATGTTGGTAAGACGCCTATCCTATAAGATATATTAGTTTAAACATTGGCAGCACGTACGATAGTTCTTGAAGTTATTGTCGAAAGTAATTTATTCCTTTATCCTCGACTACTTGTCAATATGGAGTGAGCAGCGAGCCGGCCCGCGGTCTGACGCTACTCCTGGACACTAGGGGGCGGAACGCCTGATCTACATTAGTGATTAATGTGGACGTACACCCCAAAAGAAGCAGTGGGTGAAGAAAGAAAGAAAGAAAGAAAAGCTGAAATCGAATCGGTTTGTCTTTGTGTAATCTACTTAAAGGTAGGGATTCTCGGATGAATAATACATTTCCTGTGCAACAATCGTACTTTTGCCTTGAATAGAGGCTAGTTGGTCTGCTGGTTGTATGCACTTCTCTTCGGGCAGCCCAACACAGTGGCACTCATATGCCATGATTATTTTGTACACACAGTTCTACTACACCCGCATGCCATAGTTTACTACTGATCTAATTCAGAAACACGTTAACGCCAAAAGGGAAAATACGCGGTAGAGCTGGCGCTGCTGAACGTTGCAGGTGTCCGCCTGTAAAATATGTGAAGATCGCCTATTGTTCCGTTCCCACGCTTTGGCGTGCCCTTTAAACTCGTGCGCTAATTTGGTGACGTGACTGAAAAATATATCAATAGGGAAATAGCCCGCTTACGTGGAGAAGAGTGTTTTATCTACTTGAAATAACTGGTGTTCGTAGTTTGAACTGTAGGTGGTCCCCTTACACTACGAGACGGGTGTACTCGCGATATTAAGGTCCACAATAGTCTATATCGAAGCTGAGTAAATTTATTCATTGTGCACATTTAATTTAAGGTAATGCATTCCGGGTTTTTTTGCGGATGCTATTATATATTTGTCCCTGTAATTAAAGCACGTTTACTGTGTGGCGGTGCTAAAGTTTATTTCTTATCCTCAGGAGATGCACATTGTCACAAGTAGGGTCAGAATTTCATTGCCTCTAATCACTACCTATAACGTTAAGCACTCTTTCACTTAACCTAAAAATAAACCTAAACCTATTCTTCCTTTTAATTTTATTGATCTTTTTTTATAAAGTGCCAGTCACGGTCAACCAAACTAAAAAGCTTGTATTGTCGAACAACCCAAAAAATGCACTGATCTTTCTATGGTTCTCTCAGGAATCAAAACAATCGTATTTACAATGTAAGACCTCAAATTAAAGTAGATTGTTTTACTCAAACAGGCATGCCTGCAAGGGGTCTGACATAATTATATGTAATAATTGTGCTTATTTGAGCATTATTGATTAAAAAAAACTGAAAGCATTCCTGTTTTACTCACAGGTCACGTTTTAACCAAGGCTCCCCTTGCTGGATGTGGAGGTCCATAACACTGTTGGCCCAAAACTGTGTAAACATTGGCCTCCAACCCCTCAGACTTGTTGTTAGGTTTCAGTTTCTCCTACCTCGGTTCAGAGGCATTCCCTGCTATTTCAGTGGTGGATTATCCAAAGGACCGAACAGAGTCCTCCTCTCCCGTGGGCCCCTTCCCTGGTGTCGGCATTTCACCACACAGCAACCAGACATGTCGGAGCAGAGGTTCATCGTGGAGTACGCCAAGCGGGGCACGGCGGGTTGCAAAAAATGCAAGGACAAGATCCCGAAGGGCGTGGTGCGCATCGGCAAGGTGGTACCCAACCCCTTCAGCGAGTCCGCCGGCGACATGAAGGAGTGGCACCACGTCAAGTGCATCTTCGAGAAGCTGGAGAAGGCCCGGGCCACCACCAAGAAGATAGAGGACATCACCGACCTGGAGGGCTGGGAGGAGCTGGAGGACGAGGACAAGGAGATCATCAACAAGCACGTCATGGGTACGACCACCATACACATGCTCACTCGCAATAAGACGAGAAACGATGTAGTACTAGCTGTCTTATTAATTATGGTTTGCCCCATGGTATTGCCTGGTAGATTTTTTATTTTTTTTCACCACACGTTCGGTTTTGTGTACACAGCATTAAAGAGTTGAAACTTTTTCTGTTAGGATGCAGGCAGCTAGGTTTATTGCTCTGGCCACAGCAGCGTAGAGCAATCCTTTTAGTTTTTATTTAGCAAGGCTTGCTTTTCAGGTTGGACGGGATTTGGCAACTGAGAGTAGGAACGGCTAAGAAGCGTATGGTAAGGAGAGATAAGTGTTTTTTAATTTAAACAGTTAGCCAAAAAAATCGCAAATCAAGCTTATTGCACCCTTTTTTACTTGATAATGTAGACATGGAAGGTGCCAGATCTGTTTTGAAGAGTTGATCTCTCCCATAAATCACAGGATTTGGAGTATCCCAATCCTACATTTTGTTAAGTGAAACAAAACAAAGTTTGTGCCCTCTTGGCGCTAAAGCCAAAAGTGTTTTCGCCTTTGAAGCACTTCTTTGAATTTCTTTGCTGCAGGAAATCCTACCACGTGTTTAACATTGTGTTCTCTGCCGTTACAGACCTCATGTCCAAAGTGAAAGCCAGTCCGAAGAAGAAGGTGCAGGGGAAGCTCAACACGAGTGGTAATCTCATGGCTCCTCCATCGGACCCCTCAGTGAATGCACCCCGCAAGTTCACCGCATTTACTGGTAAGTGACGACAGACCAGTGCACTCGCTACTACTATCTGCATATCATGGTCAATTCATAAAATGTTGAATCCAGTATCATCTGCCAGTGGCATAACCGCTTCATTCATTACCCATTTGTAAAGGCAATATTTGTTAAGCCTTTGTTGCGTATAATGTGTCACATGAAACAATTCAACAGCTAAAAATGGAATGAAAATGTCTCCCTGTTCATCAATTTATTTATTTCATCAGCTGTTCAACAATGACATTCATAATATCACGTGTCATCCTGAGGGTAAACCAGGCTCTCCACATATGACAAGGTGGAAGAAGCAATTAGTGGCGAATGTAGATATTATCCCAGCAAGCACGGGCATTATTCAATCGCCCCAGAACAATAAGGCCATAACCACCCAGACGCAGAGCACATCGTGCATCACGCTCCCATCACAACAACACGACTTCCTCTCTGTCCCACTAGCTACAAAGGCAGGCAGCTCCAGCAGCCCGGGCCCTTCCTCGTCCCCCTCCCCGTCTCCGTCCAAGCCCTGCCAGGCCAGCACCCTGTCGGCTCAGCTCGCCGACCCCAACCACAAGGACTGCCTGCTGCGCGAGTTCCGCAAGCTGTGCGCCACCGTGTCCGAGAGGAACAGCTACAACGACAAGACGACGGTCATCGAGAAGTTCCTGAGGAAAGGCTCTGTCGGAGGTGAGTGTCGTGGTTATGTGTAGGCCACCAGTAGGTTAGTTTGTCCCTTGTTACATTTTGATGCTCCATGTTTTGCCTTGGTTTTTTTAACTCAACTAGGGGTGCAACATTTTGTAGTTCGAGAAAATGTATCAAATCAAATTTTAAGGCTTCATACATTTTAATATTCGGTTTATGGATCATTATAAAATGAATTATTCAGTTTTTCTTGGCTGCTTGTCAGATAAAGCAAGCAAAGTTTAGACATCAATTGCGCCCTAATTAGAAGAGATAATTTCATGACATTTAGTAAACTAAACAATGAATCGTTGAATCAGCAAAAATGGTTGTTGGATGGATCCACTATGGAAACCATCCTTAGTCTCAGCCCTTAACCGGAGCCAATGTTTGCCTCCTTCCCCAGATAAGTTCCACGGGGATCTATACCTGACGGTGAAGCTGCTGCTCCCAGGGGTTGTGAAGAGCGTGTACAACCTCAACGACAAGCAGATCGTCAAGCTCTTCAGCCGCATCTTCAGATGCAACCAGGAGGATATGGTGCGGGACCTGGAGCAGGTCTGTCGCCCGACATTCTTCACATTTCTTTGGCATTGCTTCACTTTTTTTTTTTTGCTGTATATTTAGCCGTTATAACAGCAAAGTTAATTGAGAACGGATTCTTACTTACAATAAAGGACCCCCCTAGGAGGCCAAACAATCGGAAACACAATAAAAACATTACTAACAACGCAACCAAGTTCCATCCAACACGCATTAGAGTTTGACCTTTTGTTAACGCCTTGTTTCTTCCAGGGGGACGTGTCCGAGACGGTTCGGATGTTTTTCGACGACAGCAAGTCCTTCCCCCCGGCGGCCAAGAGTCTGCTGACTATCCAGGATGTAGACGCGTCTCTGACCCGCCTGGCCATGCTCACCAAGGAAGACGAGCAGCAGCAGGAGCTGGAAGTCATAGCCAAAAAGTAAGCTAGGGCAAGCCGTTCACACCATTCGTCCATATCGCCTCGAAGCCGTGGTAAACCGCTCACATCGTTCTTTCATATCGCCCCAAAGCCGTGGTATACCGTTCCCATCATTCGTTCATACCACCTCAAAGCCGTGGTGAACCACTCACATCATTCGTTCATGCCACCTCAAAGCCGTGGTGAACCACTCGCATCATTCGCTCATATCGCCTCACCGCCTTTCTCAATGTTCCAGTCATTTGTTCAAACTGGCTGAAACGACGAGCGATGAGTTCATCTTTTGGGTGAGCTGCCTCAATGTAGTCTACCATCGCCAGCGAGAGAGAGAGGAACTCGTGATCGCCCGGTCACCAGTCACATGTGGCTCGGAAACGCATCATTCCCATTCATAAACCTGCCAGCCTAAATCGAGCAAAGTAGAGTAACACTGGTGATATTGCCTGACTGGGTTTAGTTTCTGTGCAGCCAGAGCTATGGCTGCAATTTGTTCCGACTCATTCTGGCTGTGGACTCGCCAGAGATGAAGTTCACCTAGGTTCTACCCAAGCAGCAAATGGTTGAAATGAAATCACATCTAGCGCTTGGGTGTGACGGCTAGATAGATCAATGATGCCATGGTGGTTATTATTTTAACAGTGGCAGTTATTAATCGTGTTTTTCGAACTCGGAACGCTGCTTCTGCTCTGATAGTGGCATTATGTCAATGATGTTTTGCCAAAGGGTATATTTAGAAAGCCCATGTCGACAGATTTATTAATGAAGCCGTCAGCAAGGGTTATCGATCGGCTTAAAGAACGAGCCACATAGTAAACCATGGTTAGGTAAAAATGTCATTATTCAAGAACCATGATTAAATGAGTTCAAACTGTTTAAAGTCATAATATTGGCAACCCAGCAGTTAATTTTTCTAAATTGAATGATTAATTGTCGGTAGGTAACAAGAAAAGAAGAGGAGTCATTATCAAATTGTTAATTACGCCAAAGTGTTTATGGGGTAAATTGTAAGGGTTTCACTGGCTTTGATGAATTATTCAAATGTTTTCTGTACTTCTATATTCACCCTGCAGTTATCACATCTCTTCCTAGGTGCACCAGCAACGACCTGAAATGTATCATCCGACTGATCAAACACGATTTGAAGATGAGCGCCGGAGCAAAGCACATGTGAGAGCCCCAACCCCCCCTGAGACGAGACGGCGGCCGTCATACATTGTAGACGGCATGTTTAAAAATGATAACTTTCATGTGTGCCATTGACAATTCCCTTGATGTGGTAATTCAGCTTGGACGCGGTGGACCCCAACGCCTACGATGCCTTCAAAGCCTCCCGAAACCTGGGCGACGTGGTTGAGCGTGTGCTGAGGAACCAGCAGGACGCTTCCAACGGCTCGGGGCCCAGGAAGCTGCTGACGGTGGAGGCCTCCCTCATGACCCCTGTCCAGCCCATGCTGGTGAGGCCCTGTCCCAGGGGAACAACAGGGAAATATCAAAATACAGGGACATGAAAGGAACTAATATCCCATGAAAGGAAAAGTTTAATGCAATCCTTTTTTTGAACCCACAAAGAGACACACCAAAAGAAAGTGACTTTTCATAGCGCATGGCTCTTCATGGATTTTTTTTAACCTTTTTGGATGGCGGGCAACTTATAAGAAAAGAAAACGTTAATGTGTCGTTGCTCTTCATGTGAACTAGTGAACCTATGAAAGAATCCTCTCTCCGTTACGCAGGCGGAGGCATGCAAGTCCATCGAGATGGCCATGAAGAAATGCCCCAACGGAATGTACTCGGAGATCAAGTACGACGGCGAGCGCGTGCAGGTTCACAAGAACGGAGACAACTTCAGCTACTTCAGCCGCAGCCTCAAGCCCGTGCTGCCGCACAAGGTAATGCCGCGGTCGAACTGCACACGTCCGTTGACGAATCTTGCATGGAGAGCTCTCGAAATAGTTGAGAAATATTCAACTTTTCAGGCTGCGACGGGTCCGTCAGCCAATCGGCTCGCGTTTTGCAAATATACGCAAATACGCTACTGTGACGCTGCTCTGTCCAATTGGACTCTGTCCAATGAAATCGCCTTTGTGTTACAAACCGGGAAAACGCATGGGTATGTCGAAAAGCCGGCCGGCAACGGGGGTTTTTATAAAATGCTACACGAAGCAACACTCCTTGCGACTACGGGATCCATTTCGCAATAACAAGCATGAAGGAGCAGGAGAAAGCAGGCTTTGCACGTTGACTTTGTAAGGAGTCGTGCCGCCCTGTCGCTTTGTTAGTGGGAAGCGATTTGATTGGCTGCAGGCTGCGTCTACGTAGACTATCCCTTTTACGTCAGACACGCCCTCCGTCGACGGACGTGTGCAGGGTGAAGGCGGCGTCAGGGCCATGGCCCCCCTCTCTCCCCGCTCCCTCGTTGCCTCTCTCTCTCTCCCCTGTGTTCACTTGCTCGTATGCATACATTTACATACATTTAAAAACACTGATGTT